>BRXX01000482.1:91193-103631 GCA_030267905.1 Triparma verrucosa
CCCCCCCCCCCCCCCCCCCCCCCCTCCAAATAATAACAGCCTTCGAAATAATAGGCAACTCAACGACACCGTCAGCCTGCCCACCAACACCCCAGCGCACCCCCCACCCCCACCCCTCCCCTATGAAACCTTCGCCCCAAAAGCTCCTCCCCAAACACGCCCCCTCCTTCCCCTCACTCTCCGTATCCATCCCCAAGAGCTCCCCCGCTCCCGTCCCCTCTGAGCAGCTCCCCTTCATCTCCCTCTTCACCACGCTCTCCCTCCTCGGCTCCGGCACTTTCGCCGACGTCCACAAAGTCCGAGACTCCAACAACAACCTCTGGGCCGTAAAACGCAACCGGCGCCCCTTCCGCAACTCCGCCGACAAGCACCACCAAACCCGCGAGGTCCGAACCATGCTCCACCTCCAAGAAAAAAACGGCCCCTCCCCCTACCTCCTCTCCTACCACCGCTCCTGGACCGAGTCCTCCCACTTCTACGTCCAGACCGAGCTCTGCTCCTCCCACACCCTCTCCCACTACCTAAAAACCTTAACCTGCCCCCCCCCCCTAGCCCACAAAATCCTCCACGACGTCTCCCAAGGCCTAAAATCAATCCACTCCTCCGGCCTCGTCCACATGGACATAAAACCCGGCAACCTCCTCCTAAGCCTAACGGGAAACGTAAAAATCGGCGACTTCGGTCTAACGTGTTCCCCGAATTCCCGCGCCGAATCAGACGAAGGCGACTCAACGTATTTAAGCCTAGAAGGTTTGGCGGGTGTACGTTCACCGTCTTGTGATATATTTAGTTTAGGCGTTACGTTGTGGGAGTGTTTAGGTGGTAAGGTTGAATGTGAAGGTGAACATTGGAGGAATTTAAGGAATGTTAAACAAAGTTGTGTTATACCTGTGGTTAGTGAAATGTTGGGGAAGGTTGAGGGGAGGCCTGATGTTGAGGATTGTATTAAAATTGGGGAGGAGAATATGGGGGGGAACTTTAAGGAGTATGTTATGGAGGTTGAGGAGAAGGATAAATTGAGGGAGGAGGAGAGGGCGAGGAGTTATAGGGATATGAGGAGGAGGAGGGGGAGTAAGGGGATAGATAGGGTTTGTACGCCGACGCAGGGGGTGGAAGGGTGGGGGGCGTTTTGAGGGAGAGGAGAGGTGAACGATTAAGTTTATGGAAGACAGAGAAAACCTTTTTAATTTTCAATTGATTAACACTCTCTTCAGCTTTTTTCTTCAACTGCATCTTACGTTCCCCCTACCCCCCCTTCTCTCCCTCCTTACTTTTGTTGTTGTTGAAACGGTTGACGTTCAATCAATCCTTTTCACTAAATGGACTCACTGAATATCGGGGTAACTAGCCTGCATAAGTATCCCGCACTGTCCTTCACTATCCTCTTCATCATCCCTCTTAAGCATAATATAACCTTCTTGACCCCAAGTCGTACCCCAAGAGTTCTTGACGAGCCAGTAGTCCTGCTTACGGTTCCAAGGGGGGAAGGTGGAGTCTTCATCGGGAACGTAAGAACCGTAACCGACGGCGAGGACGCCGTGGTCCAAACCTGTCCCGCAGGGAGCGTTGAAGACTTGTAGGAAAGAACAGAGAGGAGTGTGTTAAAAAAAAAACCGAACGGGGTTCATCCGCAAGAGGGATCTACCGTGTTCAACAACCGCCCCTCCTTTTCCATCTCACCTCCGTCCTTGTAGAATCTGAATCCTAGCTGATCAGCTTCGATAGCGATACTAACAGGCTGCATAGCAAGCGCCTCCATCATCGCTTTGGGGCTATTCGCCTTAACGTCCGTAAAATTATAAAGCCCGCTCCCCTCAACGATCTCGCACGAATCGTCAGAGCACGTTCCAGCGCGTCCCGATTTCCCGGACGTGTACGAGTAATCGTTTTCGGTGCATAGTCCACCTTCTTTCTCTTCCCATTCGAAAGCGTAGTCCATTAGACCACCGCCGCAACCGTAATCTGCGGAATCGCAGTCGACTAACATTTGCTCGGAGAAGGATTGAGGGGTTGAAAGGGACTTGGAGATGGCGTAGGCACCTTCGATTGCACCGACGGCGGAGAAGGCCCAGCAGGAACCGCATTGACCCTGGATGTGTGTGTGTTTTTTGTGTGTGTGTGTGTGTGTTATTTGTTTGGGGGTGTTGAACGTTAAATCATTATTTCTTTTGACGTTTTAACTCGCCGACCCTCAGAATGCTCTTACCTGGTCCTTGACGGGTGTCACGGCGCCGTGGTCCCTCCAATCGACCGACCTCGGGGTGCGCAGGGATCTGAGGTTACGCATTTCCTCGGACAAGTTATCGTTCTTCTCGAGGTCGACATTGTCGCCTTTAACAACGTGGTCGGAGTACATTCCAAGGCTGAACATCTTCAGCCACTCCTGTTCCGTGAGGTGGGAGAACTGGTTGTGGCCGAGGGTGTAGGAAGGCTTCGGAATCTGCTCGTTGTGAGAGCGGATGAAATCGTCGTGAGAACGCCAGATGCTGAAGCGACGGGAGCGCTCGTTGGAGGGGAGGGAGGGGTGAATGATGGAACAGGCGGTGCAGGCGTGGTCGTAGTTGAGGTTGCCGGTGGTCTTCTCCCATTCGACGAAGCGGCTGTGTTTTTTTTGTGGGTGAGAGTCGAGAGGTTGAGTGCGCTGCTGTCAATTTAGGATCTTATTGTGTATACGTGAACAATTGTTCACAATCGGGTAAAGTACTTATGAAGAACTCACCTGATGACACAGTCAACGCCATACTCGAACTGCGCGTGTACACGCGAACAAAATTGGTGAGAAAAAATGATATCCAGTTTCAATTTAAGGGCTCTCGCGACATCATCTCACCTCCTCCTTTCCCTCCTTGCTCTCCTCCTCCTCAAGGACGATCTTGATCTCGACGTCGCCTGCCATGAACTCCCTAGCGATATCCATGAGGCCAAGAATCGGGGAGAGCAACTTGGTCGCGAGGAGAGGGGGAGCAGAGGAAAGAAACTCGGATTCCTTCTCGGAAATCAGCTCGGCGGGATTCTCAAAATCAAGGGCCTTGTACGAGACGTCTGAGGCATCGTGAGCGTCCAAACCGGTAGAAGATTGGACCAGGAACGTGGAAAACAGCAAAGAGAACTTCATGGGCGTAATATTAGGCTCAGAGGTTTCGCAGCACAGTTCCACAAAAAACTCTGTTTTTGTCTGTTGGTATTTTACTTTTGGATTGCCTGCATATTTTACTACATCGCAACCCAAACCTCTTAAAAAAATGAAACGAGCTATATCCACGGAGACCCGAAGTTACGACATGGAAGTCAAGTGAGTGTTTCCGCGCCGTATTTGTGGATAAAGTTTAACTTTTCTTCGTGTCTCGCCCGCCGTTCGCTCTCCCACGATATTTTGAGTTTTAACTTTTTGTTTGCGCGTTTTCCGCGAATCTGCGCGACCTCAACGGCGTTGGTGCCACGCACCTCACCGGGGCGAGAGGTCATACTGGCGTTCTCGCGCGCGAATGGTTCGCAATTGATGAGAAATGAGTCAACCGAAAAAAAACGGCTCTTCTCCATCGTTGATTTAATATTTTGTAAGCATGCCTGACGCGGTTTGGGGGCGTCTGGGTGGCGTGCGCGGTCCGATGATGAATAATTGAACACCGCGCGGGGTCGCATTGAACGCACTTCGTACGTATAGCCTTGTATTGGGCCAATTTCCAAGTGCTCTCCAATCCGCGGTGGCGAGGCGTCTGATTTCCCCACATCTCCCACCCATTTCTGCTTCTCAACTGCCCCCCCCCTTTTCTTTTCAGGGCCGACGCCGGAACTCTCCAGACCGCCTTCAGCGAGACCGAAGAGTTCTCTAAGAACGAAGTCGAGTCCACCGCTCACCAGTCCTTCGGGGTCACTGCATTCGAAGTCACCAAGGTGAGGGCAAGAACCTCGGCAAGAGTGAACAAAAATGAACGTGCTCGATGATGAAATATTTAAAAGAAAACGTCATTATCTGACTACGAAGACTTCCGCGTGCCAACGTAAGAGAAGCGCTTTGAAGAGAGACCAGTACACTCACTAAGTGTCCCCAATTATGCGACTGAGAGCGCACACTTACGTGAGGGCGACAACACTGACGCAAAACAACAATATGTTCATCTAACTAGCTCTCTTCGCCAACCCAACCCTATTGCAGTACGCGTACTCACTCGTCCTGCTCGTGTTCTCCTTCATCGTAGTCATGGCCGCCATCTTGACCGACCAGGCCAACGCCGCCGAGTACAGCATCCCCAAGGCAGTCGCCATCGGCCTCTTCTGCTTTTTCCTCATCTGGCTCGGAGTCATCGAGGGAGGACAGGGTGCCCTCGTCGGTCTTCAGACCACCCCCAAGGACCAGTACGCTCAGAGCCATCCCATCTCTCTCAAGTGTACTGAGCTCGCCCACGACGGAGACAACATGGAGAGGTTCATTGTCGGAAGGCAGTTCCTCGTCGTTCTTCTCATCTTCACCATCAACATGTGCGGAGCCGCCATCGGCGGAGCCGATGTCTTGAACATGGGATCGACGATGAACTCCATCTTTCTCGCCGAAGCCCTCGCCATGATCCTCGTCACTGTCAATATCGGACAGCTCGCTGCTCAGGTGAACGCCGCCGACTGCATGCTCGACTTCATCAACAACTACTTCATGCTCTTCTCGACGCACTTCTCCCTTGCTATCGAGTACTCCGGCCTCCTCCACTCCGTCTACCTCGTCCAGTACATCTTCTCTGCCATCACCGGACAGCCCATCGAGACCAACGAGCCTGAGCGCTCGGGATTCAAGAGCTTGCTATTCTGGGGAAGGGTCCTCTTGAGGTTAGTCGGAAATGATTCGAAGAGAACGGATGATATTTTGCTGTGTTACTAACCACCCGTCACCTCGTACCCCACAAAACGCAGCCTCACCATCCTCGGATTCTCCCTCGCCGTCGTCTTCGAGGCCCTCGTCAAGGGATGGACCGGCATGTGGGAAGGAGTCCCCAGCTGGGCCGCCATGGTCATCGTCTTCGGAGTCCTCCTCCCCTTCGTCGGGATCATGGAGGGCATGCAGATCGCCGCCTTCGCCGTCGTCAAGATGGACGAGGAGGAGTACCGCAACACCCACAAGATCGCCCACGCCAACTGTCAGCTCCTCTTCAAGGGCGACAACCTCGGAAGGTTCTTGATCGGCCGCCAGCTCTGCGTCTGCTCGTGCATGTTCGTCGCCGCCAGGTGCTTCTCCATCAACAAGGGCCATGCGGACATCGTCGCCGGAGACACTTCTCTCTTCGCCTCCGCCGGATTCCAAGACTTCATCAACACCGGCCTCCTCGGAGCCGTCGTCACCACCATCCTCGGCTGCCTCATCTGGCGCATCATCGCCTCCAGCTACCCCCTCATGTTCCTCAGCAACCCCATCATCTACGCCATCATCAAGCTCTGCTTAGCCCTCGAATTCACCGGACTCTGCTCCGCGTCTTGGGTCCTCGGAAAGTTCATGAAGGACAGCCCTCTCTTCCCCGAATACCAGCCCGACGCCGTCAGACTAGAAGGAGCTGCCCCCAAGGTCACCCGCAGGGACATGGACATCGACTTGTCCATCACTGTCATCAAGTACGGGTACTCGCTCGCCCTCCTTACCTTCTCCTTCGTCATCGTCATGGCCGCGATTGCTACCGATCAGGCCAACGCCGCCGAGTACAGCATCCCCAAGGCAGTCGCCATCGGCCTCTTCTGCTTCCTCTTGTTGTGGCTCTCCATGATCGAGGGAGGACAGGGAGCCCTCGTCGCCCTCCAGGAGACCCCCAAGGACCAGTACGCTCAGAGCCACCCCATCTCTCTCAAGTGCACTGAGCTCGCCCACGACGGAGACAACATGGAGAGGTTCATTGTCGGAAGGCAGTTCCTCGTCGTCCTCATTATCTTCACCCTCAACATGTGCGGAGCCGCCGTCGGCGGAGCCGACGTGCTTAACCTCTCAAGCGAGCTCAACACCATCTTCCTCGCCGAGGCCCTCGCCATGATCCTCGTCACCGTCAACCTCGGACAACTCACGGCCCAGGTGAACGCCGCCGACTGCATGCTCGACTTCATCAACAACCACTTCATGCTCTTCTCGACGTACTTCTCCCTCGCCATCGAGTACTCCGGCCTCCTCCACTCCGTCTACCTCGTCCAGTACATCTTCTCTGCCATCACCGGACAGCCCATCGAGACCAACGAGCCCGAGCGCTCGGGTGCCAAGAACGCCTTCTTCTGGGGAAGGGTCGTCATGAGCCTCGCCATCCTCGGATTCTCCCTCGCCGTCGTCTTCGACGCCCTCATTAAGGGATGGACCGGCATGTGGGAAGGAGTCCCCAGCTGGGCCGCCATGGTCATCGTCTTCGGAGTCCTCCTCCCCTTCGTCGGAATCATGGAGGGCATGCAGATCGCCGCCTTCGCCGTCGTCAAGATGGACGAGGAGGAGTACCGCAACACCCACAAGATCGCCCACGCCAACTGTCAGCTCCTCTTCAAGGGCAAGAACCTCGGAAGGTTCTTGATCGGCCGCCAGCTCTGCGTCTGTGCGTGCATGTTCGTCGCCGCCAGGTGCTTCTCCATCAACAAGGACCACGCCGACATCATCGCCGGAAGCACTAGCTTCGCTGCGTCCGACGGATTCCAAGACTTCATCAACACCGGCCTCCTCGGAGCCGTCGTCACCACCATCCTCGGCTGCCTCATCTGGCGCATCATCGCCTCCAGCTACCCCCTCATGTTCCTCAGCAACCCCATCATCTACGTTGTCATTCAGCTCTGCTTGCTCCTCGAGTCGACCGGCATCTGCTCGGCCTCCTGGGCCCTCGGAGCTGTGCACAGGAAGGTTGCGGGCTTCCAGCCCGACGAGGCCTACATTGGCCTCGCCACCGAGGATCACGATGACCTCGAGCTCGCCGCTTAAATTTAATTCAAGCGAACAGTTCACCCACTTGTAAGATTACGCACGGAGTGAAGTGAAGGGAGGCAGGATATTGGTGTATAACTTACCTTCAAAAGCTTCTAAAATAGCGTATGAAACGCTCACCACACACACCACAAATCACATTCAGAATTTAGGATCACCAAAAAATACGAATAGGCGCGCCGTGAACCATTTTTCTAAACGACATTGTTCTAACGATAAAAGGTTTATAATTCGAAAAACAGTCTACTTTTATTTTAATTCAATTTCAATTCAATCATATCACGCTGCTTCTACTCCTAAACATATCAACTCCAGATGTCCAATAATATTTTGCCCCTTGCTTTGAGCTTCTCGACCTGCTTCTTCCCCTCCACACCCCCTTCAACGTCGAATATCTCCTCAAGACACGCGAGGACGTCCCTCGCCATGTTCGCGGCGTCTCCGCATATATACAAGTACCCGTTCTTCTTCAAGATGAGGTCTCGAATTTTTCCGGCGTTGTCCTCCTTCCTCATCAAATCCTGCACGTACTTCCCCTCTCCCTCCTCCCTCGAAAAGCAAACGTGCGCCTTTGTCAGCTCATCCCCCTTCTCGAACGCCTTGATTTCCTCCTCGTAGATCCAGTCTTTTTTAGTCCTGCACCCGAAGAAAAGGTGGCTCTCCCCGATTTCCTTGCTCGACCTGTATCCCTGCACGTCGCCCTGTCCGACGGCGAGCTGTGACGAGCGAAGAGACGAGCGAAGCGAGTCGCAAAGGAGGAGGTATTTAGTATCGTTAAAAATCGTGGCGAAGTGGCGGAAACATCGGCGAAGAGCGATGTGATCCCTCTCACCTCCTCCCCCTCCAGCTCAAACCCTCCCCTCCACTCGCCCTCGCAGGTCTCCTCAGTCTCGTGCAGGGACTGCGATGAACGAGGGGCATACGACGAACAGCGACGAGTTAGAATGAATAATGTAGCAGTGATAGTTTTCGAATTGATTGCAGATGAAAGCGCGCGCCAGACTTGAGCCTTACCTGCTTCTTGCTGAGCTTCCTGTGACTGATGAAGCTCATGAAAGGCGCCACCCCCGTTCCCGGCCCGACCATGACGATGGGGTAGGACGGATCCGCGGGCAGCTTGAAGTGCTTCGACGGGAACGGAAAGATCTTGACGGTGGGACACGGAAGCTTCGGCCTGAGCGCCAGGGGCAGCCGTTCGAACCTAGGATCAGGGTTCAAGTACATGCCGCAGATATCCTCCAAATGCCCCGTGACGTGGCCCAGCCTCCGAGCCCCGCCGTTCAGGGACATTTTGTAATCGACGACGCTGAACGCGACGCTGACGGCGTTCACATTCTGCAGGGGGGTTGTAGTCACTGAGTAGTACCTCGGAGGGATGGTCGTGAAGAGGTCGAGGATCGCCTGGAGGGAGGGCTTGAGGGAGGGGAAGAGGGGGAGAAGGTGGACGAGGTTGAGGGAATTCGATTCGACGAATTTTGTGTAGGCAGGGGAACCGTCCTTCGAACCGAGGAACTTCAACGCGAGGGCCTCGCCGGGGTCGGAGCACGAGGTACTCAGACCGATCAGCTAGTGAAGTGAAGTGAAACGAAGCGACGAGTTAGCATGGAAGTTGGTTAGGGTGCGGTTGGCGTAGCTCCTCACCTCCCTCCTCCTCAGCGTCCCGTTGATGTTTACCCTCTCCCTCAAGAGCTTCTCTTTCTTGATCACCTCCCCCTCCACCTCGACCTCCTCCCCAACGACCACTCCCTTGACGGCGTCGACCGATTCCTGCGAGTTCTCCACGATTACGCCGACGCTATCGCCGGGACTGTACTCGTACCCGAAGTCCTCAGGCAGCTCCATGCAGACCTCGATGACGCGTCGATCTCCTGAGGGGTAATTCTCTTTTCCGCTCAGGTAACGGGCTTTCGTCACCGGAGCGGTGAAGGGCTGCTCCTTCGTGTAGTGCGTGCGGGAGGAGGTGGAGGTTACCGTGCCGCTTTCGGCGGCGCTGTTCAAGCTGAGAGGGTACCCGTTGAGGCTGGACGCCGATCCCTGGTCGGGGTTGGTGATTTTGTCTTGGATGTTCAAAAATGCGGAGCTCGGCTGTGACGCCTGGAGGCTAGAGGCAAGTCGAGGAGCGAAGCGACGAGTTAGAATAAAGTTAAAGAGAGGCTGCATTTATCTTCTACATTCTCACCTCTGCAAGGAGGTGGCGCTGGAAGGGTTGTAGGTCAACGGATCCGGGAGAAACAGTTCAGCGCAGACCTTCTGCAACTCAAGAACGCCAGGGGAATTCGTGGACTTGGACGTGGACGGCGCGGGCGGAGGCGTGGGGGTCTCTCCGCTCTCGGGAGCAGGAGGAGGCTGCGATTCGTCGCAGGACTCCTGCTCTCCTCCCCCGGCGGCCTTCCTGAACTCGCCGTAAACTCTATCCTGGAAACTTCCAACGGCCTCTTCCAATCCGGTGGCCTCGTCGGCCTTCACGATGTCCATGATCCTATTCCCCCCGCACTCCTTTAGCTTCTTGTCGGTAACCTCCCCAATGTAGCAGAACTTGCTGTAGTTGGTGTCGCCTGCGAAGGGTTAGGGGCGAGGTTAGATTATGGAGGGGTGAAGGGTGAACGGAAGGTCCTCTCACCTAGGGCCAAAACAGCGTAGTCCACGCTCTTGCATATTTTATCGACGGTAGAAGTCTTCCGTTTCAGAGTTCTAAAGAGGCGCGAGAAGTTCTCGGGAGGATCACCGTCCCCCGTCGTGCTAGTAACTATTATGACCGATGTGGGGTTCTCCGACCACTTCGGGAGGTGCGCTTTTACGGCCTCGTTGCCTGCGCAGAGGACGACATCGTTGAAGGTTTTGTCTGTGGTTTGGAAGGCCTGTATTTTCTGGGCAATCTGCTTGGCTATGTGCTCTGAATTACCAGTTGCGGAGCCGTAGACTACGAAGAGATCGTTCTGAGGCGAGGGGGTGAGTGTTGTTGTAGTACTGACAGAGTGTAGAGTGTAGTGTAGCGAGGAGCACGGAATGCTGGAGCACAGAATGCTGGAGCACGGAATGCTGCAGATGGGCCACCATGCTGCCAATGTGTTGTGTGTACGTTGATTATATTTAATTAAATTGTAATATTCTGCCGTTATTTACTGTACTGTGACGGCTCGCATGAAACACGTAGTGATTGGTTGCGTTTAAGGCTAGAATTCTAGCATCATATGCTCTTTCTTTTGGAGCAAATTTGTCGAGCGTGGAGAGGTCTCACAAATCGAGATTTTAGACGACCGCGGCGATAAATGAGGGCGGTGAAGCGCCTAATAATCGAAATGGTACACAGATAGGCGTGGCGCTGTCGTTCTTACCGGCATTTTAAAGGTTGGTTCAAAGGTTGGTTCAAATGTGTGAAATGGCTGGAAAACAAAATTTGAAGAAAGTAGGGAAAGTTGTTTTGATGTTCACATTCCCTCGTTCACATTCCCTCGATGAGTATTTTCTTCGCCTCCTCCAAATTCTCCCTCCCTCCGCCCTTTCCCATCACCACTCCCTTCTTGCCTCCTCCCTTGCCTCCAAGGACCTTGACGACTTCCTTGCCTAGATTGTCAACGACCCCTAGGCCTTCCGATTCTGCGATTGCATGTGTGTGTGGGGTGGGGTGGGGTGGGGGCAGTAGTGTCAGAGCGAGGTAACCGCGCCTTCTAAGCTCGTCGCTTTGCTCCTCACCTTGAATGTATATTGTCATGGGATTGCAGCCGGCCAGGATCAGACACATTCCCGGCTTCGAATTCAAGCCTTGAAGGTAGGAAGTTGCGATCTCCTTGCAGACGTCACGGTCTGCGTCGTTCTCCGGCCCGAGGTCGCAGGCGGACAGACCCTTGTTGACGTCATAGCTGAAGTAGCGGGGTTAGTCTCTGTCTGATCTTGTGGTATGTTTTCTGCGCTCTCACCTCTTCAAGGCCGCCTTGGACAACTTCTTGCTCTTGAGAACAGCCAACTCGCTCCACAAATTCTTTACGCCCTTCTTCAACTTCTCCTTTTCCTCATAGACCGCCTCGATCTTCGCCATCTGCTTCTCCAAGTTCTTGTCCTTTGTCAGGACGCCCAGCTTGTTGACGTGGAGGCAGTAATCCTCGAGCTGCCTCCTGAGGAAGTCCCCCGAGCCAAAGTTTATCCGCAGGATACCTTTTCCCGCCTTGGTGGTGCTGAGGATCTTGATCAAGCCCGCCTGTTGGGTGTACGTCAAGTGAGTGCCGCAACAGGTGCTCTTGTCGACTGTGGGAATGTCCACGACGCGGATAGGCCCCGTCAGGCCGGCGGGCAGAAGACGCGAGCGGACGGTCGACTTGAATTCTGTGTGTGTGTGTGTGTGTGTGTGTGTGTGTGTGTGTGTGTGTGTGTGCGCGGCGAGGTGAGGAATCGAGTGGATGCGACCGAGGGCCTAAAGAAGCGAGACCCGAGCGAATCATTATATTGGCTTCCGTTCCTCACCTTCACTTTCTACATCCAACCAACTCGCCTCGACCTTCAAATTCTTAGTTACGATGGCGTTGGAAGCATCCTCAATTTCAGACAAGAACTGTAACGAGCGAAGCGACGAATTAGAATGTAGTAGAAGTGATGGCGGCAACATACACAGAATCGACGCATTTTATCCTACTGGAAGCGATAAAGGAAGCGACGAGTAGACTGGAGTAGCAGTGCTCCTCACACTATCTCACCTTCTCAATGTTCGCGCCCTTGAAGTCGACGGACACGCCACTCTCGTTCAGATCCCAACTGTGAGTGTCGATATCATGGAGAAGGGCGCAAGCGGAGAGAATGTGCTGCGAGGTGTGGGATTGCGTGTGGTACCAGCGGCGCGACCAGTCGAGGTGCTGTGTCACCTCTGTCCCAACCTCTAATCCGGGGGAGGGACTTTCGAGCGCGATTATGTTGATACCCTTCCAATTGGTTGCGCCTAATACTGAACAAGAACAGGAGTCGTCCGCGCCCCACACCAACTTTCCCGTGTCGTAGGGCTGCCCCCCACCAGTGGGAAAGAAGATAGTGTCTTCGAGCACGAGAAAGGTTTTGGCATCAGTGCTTGCGACGGCAGCAATTTTGGAGGTGAAATCCTTCAGGGTGCTATCGCGTTGACACTGCCGGTGAGTTGGGTGGGGTGAGTGGGAGTTGAAGGGGGTGAGTGGGTTGGGGGAGGGTGAGGGGAGTTTATTGATTTATCATCGGACAACTTGGTTTACCTTGAGCCCTCCACTCTTTACTACCGCCGAATCTTCGGATGAAGAAGCGAGGAGCTGATCGCAAAGGGTCTTTTCCGCGGAAGTTATAACTAGTTTTGCCATTTGAGAACGGTGGGGGTTGAAGGGAGATTTGGAGGACCTGCTAAGTAAGGTTGTCTCCCAGACTAAGTGTTCCACCCTCCCAAGCACAAAATATGAAGAAAACACGACCGAATGAAGCTGTTAGGATTAGGGTAAGGGTTAGGGTTAGGGTTAGGGTTAGGGTTAGGGTTAGGGTTAGGGTTAGGGTTAGGGTTAGGGTTA
>BRXX01000484.1:0-14186 GCA_030267905.1 Triparma verrucosa
GAGCTCCAACAATCCAACGTCACAACTCTCTACTCTCCCCACAACACCGAGCACCACTTCTGGGACTTTCGCTGGTGCACGACGGGCGGTACTGTCACGGACGGTATTGCCGGGAACCTCGTCGCCACTCCAATGAATGGTGCCACATGTTCCCCTTTCGGTCTTAGCCTCGATGGAACCGACGATTACGCTAGCATTGGCGACTGGGAGTGGGGCGGGACCACATCCTTTGAGGTGTACGTCAAGTACGATAGCTTCAACAACTGGAGTCGTGTCTTTGATTTTAGTAATGGAGAGAACAGCGACAATGTCTATTTGGCTAACGCAGGAACGACATCCACAATCAGGTGGGGTGTTCATCAGGGATCAACGTACAAGACCTTTACCACGAGCACAAATTTCGACTCCAACTCAACTTGGACGCACGTGGTCGTCACGGTCTCGGGCACCACCATGAAAGTGTACAAGAACGGCGTCCTCGCCGGAACCAAGACAGACGGTTACGACCCCATCGTCCTCGCCCGCACCCAGAACTGGCTTGGCCGCGACCCTAACCCCAACTCGAGCGAAGGCTACTTTGGCGGCACCATCGCGTACCTCAAAGTTTGGCACGGTGTAGAGGTGAGATGTAATGCAATTAAAAATCTGCAGCACCTCCCTACATTACCTTAATTCCGATCTAACCTTTCTACTCCAAGCTCCAAGCTCAAGAGATTGCCTCTATGTACCCAATATCGGACACCACCGCCCCAACCATGGCCCCCACAGCCTCGCCCACAGCCTCGCCCACGAACGCCCCCACTTCTGCTCCTACGTGGGATCCTGTACCCCCCCCTGACCCTCCAACTCCTGAGCACTTCTTTGACTTTAGGACTCCTACCTGTGACCCCTTTACAAGCACCACCACCGCTTCTACTGACAGCGGCGCAAGTACAAGTACAAGTACGCCGCACACTGCTGTTTGTTCAGGGCCTTGCTACTGTAACGTCAAGGGCTTAATATTTCCGTCCTCCCCAAACCCAAGCTCTTCCAGCACGTCTCAGACGCTCCTGACACCATTCGTCCTGTCCTCGAACTTCTCCGTAGCTATCACCTTTAACATTACGTCCCAGACGGAGACAGGCAGGTGAGGCACTAATTTCGCGTGCCACAATCACCTACCTCTACACAATTCTAACTCACGACGCAAAATATTCAATACACAGCCAGCTTGAGGGCCACCTCTTTGATGCCGGGCGGAGTTCTTATTCTAGCCTGCCAAGGCTGTCCTTGACTGTGGTCTACCCCTCGGACACCATAGACCCATCATCAACAACACCAACGCAGAATGCGAATGCGCCCTCGCTTGAACTCGTTGTCAGCGATACTTCTCAGGCCGTCGTAGTCACCGGTCTCGAGTACTCCAAGGTGAGAAATTGGGAAGGCGCGTTGGTTTACTTTCGTCGCTTCGCGCGTGCGTTTACCACGTCGCTTCGCTGCTCCTCGACTTTAGCAGAGACGGCGCGTTTACTGTTCCTCTGTATAGCTCGTCGTCGCTTCGCTCCGTCGCTTCGCTCCTCGTCACAACACTCACTCCTTGGCTTCGCTCGTCGCAGGAGTACCGGGCTGTCGTAACTGTCTCAATAACAGAATTTGCACTGCACCTCGGCGGGGAAAAGTATTCGGCCCCTCTGCAAAATCCCTTGTCTGGGGACGACCTCTACGACCCCATTGAGCTTGGCACGGAAAACTTTAGCGGTTCCATCGCTCACCTGACGTTCTGGCGAATCACCATCTCTGACCGTCAGGCCAAGCACTTGGACGCCCCCCCTCCGCCGTTTGTTTACTCCTCCCCTGTTGCCGTCATTTCAGCCCCTTCCTCGGTCGGCTCTTGCGCGAGCTTCACCGTTGACGGAAGCGGCAGCACCTCGTCAGGAGGGGCCAACGACTTACAGGTAAGCCCCGTAGCTGTTCCTTCTTCCTCAGTAAGACTCGCTTCACTCTAACCCTCCCACCACCCTTCTTACCTCCTCTTACTCAAAGTACTCGTGGGAGCTTGACGGCGCTGCTCTTGTTAACATCACCACGTACTTGCTGAATTTTCACCTGGATTCAAACCCCCTGTCGCCCGGGACGCACGTCGTCACTCTTATAGTGGACTCTCCGTCGGCGTTACTACAATCCCAACCCTCCTCCGCATCCTTTGAGGTCAGCTCGCAGAACACGCCGGTTGTGGAATTCTCCCCATTCTCTCTGCCCTCTCCGGGCTCAGAACTGGAAATCGAGGCCACTGCTGTCATCTTTGAATGTGGATCTGGGTCCACCGCAGTCGCAGCATCTGGCTACAGCTACGCCGTCGCAACCAACGACGGCATAATTCACACGGCCTCAAACAGCCGCAATCTGATTCTTTCACCGTATACTTTCTTGCCCAACGACAACGTCACCATCTTCTTGAATGTGTCCGAAATATCCACCGGTCTCACCACTTCGGTCCTTACGTCATTCAAAGTCCCTCACGGACAAGTCATTGCCGAAATTGCAGATGGTGACAGAACAAACCCTGCCGGCGCTACCCTAACCCTGGACGGATCCGCAAGCCGTGACACTGGCTACGAGGACGGTGGCACTTCCACCTTGCAGTACTCATGGGCGTGCCACGACGTGACGAATTCCTCTGACATCACGAGCATACCTGTGAACCCAAGCCAAGTAAGAAGTAACTAGTGGCCTCGGCAACCTTAGGCCCCTCACTCACTCACTCACTCACTCACTCACTCACTCACTCACTCACACTTGCCGCTCCCCTTGGTCTTAGCACACTTACGCCCTGTTCAGTCCTCCGTGGTCACCCCAAATCCCGGTCGGGAAAACCTACCTCTTCACCCTCACCGTCACTGCGCCAGACGGTCGGCAGGACTCTGACTACGTCAGAATCACCCAGGGCGATTCCATACTTCCCGGCCTGGCCCTGGAAAGCGTGCAGAACCACAACGCGGGGGATAAGTTTACCCTCCGGGCGACCGTCGACTGGGAAGGCGCGGAATTTGTCACCTACTCGTGGTCCGTCATAGATCCCTCCACTGGCTCGACCGTGTCCTCCGCCAGCTTCAACGCCCCCAGCACAGGCGCCCTCTCCGAGCCAGGCCTAGCGCCCCTCGTCCTGCTCCCTGGCGCCCTTCACCCTGGCACTACCTACATCGCAACCTTGACGGCCGCCTTCTCCTCCACTTCCAAGACGTCAACGTCCTCCCTCACCTTTATCGTCAACGGGCCTCCCTCTGGCGGGGTTCTGACTGTCGACATTCCCTCCGGCGAGGCGGTTGGATCAGCCTTGACGACCTTGTACGACTTGAGGGCCCTGAACTGGTTCGACCCGGATGGCGGCCTCAGCTACTGGTTCGGCTATTTGTCTCCCAGCTCAGATGTTCAGCAACTGCAGGACTGGAGCGGTAGCCCAAGCGCCTCCGCTTACCTGCCCTCCGGCAATATCACCCTCGTGACAAGGGTGAAGGATATTCACGGTGCGGTTGCCAACTCAACCACAGAAGGTGAGGGGAAACGCTATTTCGAGATATCTTCACAGCTGCCGACTCCACCGTCGTTTCTAACTCCGAAAAAAAAAAAACAATCATGCTTGTCGCAGTTTTCGTACAGCAGCCTGCTTCAATCTCCGCTGCCATGGCCGTAAGCTCGGACCTCTTCGAGGAGGCCTTGGTGTTGGGCGACGAAGCTTCTGCCCTGGCCATCATAGCCAGTACCGCGGAGGTACTCAAGTCGGTCGATTGCTCCGCGGCCCCCAGCTGCGCGTCACTCAACAGGCTCGCCTGCGGCGATGCTGCGGGGTACTCCAAGAGCCAGGGCGGCACGAACGCCTGTGGAGACTGCCTAGATGGCTATTCGGGCATTACGGGACCTGTGACTACCGACGAAGTCTGCACCGAGTTCGTGCCCAGCTGTGAAAACGGTGCTCTAGATTCTGATGAAAGCGACATTGACTGCGGTGGTATTTGCAAGGTAAGAAGTTGCAGCCCAATGCTGTCTATTTACCCCGCTATCTCTAACTAAATTGTCGCTTCGCTTTGATCTTCGATCGCAGCCATGCATGGCATTCCAAGATTGCGCTGCAAACTCAGACTGCATCTCAGGCACATGCGAGGGTGGCGTCTGCCTGGTGGAGAGGTGAGAACGGGTTCAAAGGTCGAAGCGACGCAACGTTTATTTATACACGCTACACAACGTCTAACTCGTCCCTTCAGGAAGCGGTGCCCGACATCGGTGGCGCAGACGGACTGCTCTGGCCGCGGAACTTGTACCTACAGAGACTACAATGGCGAACCAGTGCCCTTCTGCGCAGCGTCCAACGAGCTCTGCACGGCGATTTGCGATTGCAGCTCTGGCTACGCTGGGGAGGGCTGCCAGTGGTCACAAGTGGAGAAGGACGAGTTGGCCGCCGCTAGGCTGGAACTCCTGATGGGCGTCAGCGACGTGCAGGAGTCGGAGGCCACCATGGAGGCGGCCCGAACGAGCGCGCTAGCTCAGGCAAGCGTCGTCAAGGACCTGGTGTCGCGCCCGGACGAGTTGAGCGAACAAAGTGTCCAGTTAGCTGTCGAGCTTCTGGACAATATCGCCAGCGTCAGGCTCGCCGCCGAGAACGACGAACGCCAAGCCAACGTTGACCTGGCCACGGCTGTCTCATCGATCATAAGCGCCCAAGCCAAGGTGAGAAAAGTGGAGGAAGGCGGTTCTAGCGCCGCTCACTCACTACAGGATTCTAACTCGCATTCGTCTCGCAGGACGTTAGCAACTACACCTTGAACAACATCGTAGATTCGATTGTCAGCAAGGTCGCTTACTTGGAGCTGAACATGTTGGTTGAGGGCGAAACAGCGTCCGAAGTGGTCACCGAAAACATACGAATGTCGTCCGTAGTGGTCAAGGAGGGAGCCGTGAAGACAGGAGAGTTCAAGGCGCCGGGCGAAAACGCTACGGTGTTCTCCTTTCCTGAAGGAACACCTGACGGCGGCCCGAGCGGAATCAGCGTCGCCATGTGGGGTAAGAACCCGCACTCCTCAGCGGGCGACGCAAACGGAACATTGAGCGTCGTCAGCGCCGTCACGAAGCTCACAGTGACTTCGATCTCCGGAGGCGGGAGGCGGAGGTTGACCGGGGACACCGAAGCTCTCTCAAATCAAAACATGACCGTTGCCATTGAGACCCCGATCGATCCGAGTCTGTCCGAAGACAGGTGAGCGACATTGACGAAATTGGGGTTGTGTGAATCATTAGTATTCTGCAACTTGATACTAACTTGTTGCTTCGCTCTCGTCGCGCAGCTTCGCTGAGGCCAAAGTCGAATTGTCCGGACAAGTTAACTGCACGAGAGGAGTCGAGGAGCTGAAACTCGTCGAGTGCCTCGGAGTGACCTACGGTTATCAGTGCGACGGCGAGAAAGACGAGCTGAATCGAATTGATTGCCTATCCGGCTCCGTCGTCCCTGTGTGCGGAATGTACGACCAGGGCTCCAATAGGTGAGAAGAAGTCAAGCTTACGCTGCAGACGAATTTTCGCCGTATCCAACTAACACGTCACTTATAACGTCCATGTCCGCTCATCGCAGTTGGATGACGGAAAATTGCGTTCAGGTCCCGTCTGAGGACGCCAATACTGTAAAATGCAAGTGCTTCTTTGATTCAGGGACCGTCAACCCCGACTTCACCGCCATGGCCGCCACTGTGGGTAAATCCTTCAAAGCAACCCTGTCTGTAGGATTCAACCACCTCTTTTCCGTTGCGAGCGTCTCTGAGAACCCAACCATGTTCTACACCTTGGGAGGCATGACCCTCCTCGCAGTATTGCTAACTTACCGCGGCTACCAGCTTGACTTGAAGGACAAAGACGCTGAGGGCAGGAGGATCTACCTTGAGTACAACATGAGCCAGGTGAGTGCGTGCGCGAGGAGGCGTGTGTCTGTCACGGCTGCTAACTTCTTCGGCGCTTCTAACGTCACCAACGCCGTCGCAGCTCGATATGAATAGGCAGAAGAGCATAGAGAAGCGCGACGAGGAAAAGAGGCTCAAGGCGATCGAGGAGCTTAAGAAGAGCGACAACGAAGCCGAGAGGTCGCGAGGCCTGTTGATGGAGCGGGATATGAAGAAGGAGTCCAAGGCGCGCTTGTTCTTGCAAAAGATCGGGGGGACTAGCAGCAATGAGGCGCAGCAGGTCGTCGAGACGCAGGACAGCGCGAAGAGGAAATGGAGCGTCATCAAGAAGGTTGGCTTGGGCCAGCACTTGAAGAATACTGTGCATAAGCACCTAGCACACGGCGAGAACGAGGCCGGAAGCATTTTCGGGGCCATGATGGGGAAAGGGGCCGGAATGAGGATCGCTAGGCACGTCAAGGACAGCACTCCGCAGTTCATCACTCTGAAGCGAGACAAGGTCGGCCTTTTCAGTAAGTCGGTAGTGCAGTTTCACTCTCTTTTCTTCCTTCTCGCTAAAAAGTTTCATGGCGACGGCATGGACCGGCCAACCAAGGTCGCCTTCGTGTACATGAACCTCATCAACGTGATGTTCGTAACCGCCCTGACCTACGAACTCCAAGCAGGGAGCAAGGCTGACGTCTGCTCTCAATTCGACGACACGTCCTTTGATGAGTGCACTGGAGGAGGCGGAATGAGCCCTTTTGATAGTTCCATGTCACGTTGCGTGTTCGAGTTCGCCGGGAGGTATTGCGTCGACAGACCTCTCGGCGAAGACGCTTACAAGATTGGGATCTTCCTTAGCTTCTTCACGTCTATCCTTACACTTCCGCTAAGCTTTTTGGTAAAGAAGCTCTTCTTCAAGGGCATCTTGCCGCCCTCGATCCAGGCTATTAAGGACGCCAACAAGAAGTACATCGCAATGGTCCAGCAGGCGAAGGAGGAGGATAAGGACCACCACTTGCACGACACGGTGGTCAACACCTGGGAGCGCCAGTGCATTACTTACAGGGAGAAGGAAATGGCGCAAAAGATGAAAGACAAGGGAGGTGAGCGAGCACACATGAGAACGCCTAAGCCTTCATTTACAAACTACATTATTCTAATTCTAACGTCTCGTCGCTGCAGATTTCGCAGAGGTGAGAAGGAATGGCACTGATTCCGTTACCTTTTTGTTCCAAATTATTCTAACTCGTCTTTCGCTCCTCGACTCGTCTCGCCACAGTACGGAATCAAGGGCCTGCCCTGGGCGGTGCTGCCCCACTTTATAAAACGCAAGTTTCTGAACAAGAGGAGAAACAAAAGGAAGGCCCATGCGGAGGTCATCAAGGTCTTCCAAATTTTGGTCGAGAGGAGGCAGGAAATATTGAACGCTTTGGCGAACGAGGTCGCGGCCGACGAGGAGGCGTTTAGGTTGGATTTCCTTTTGCTGAGCCTTGGCGCGGAGAAGGTGAGGGAGATAAAAATGTACACGCACATATTACATTGTCGACGAGGGTGTTAACACTTTCACAGCACCGGCTGAGCGCCAAGCACAACAAAAAGATCGGCGGCAAGAGGACCCGAGAGATGGACTTGGTTAGGGCGAGGTTTGCTCTGGAAGAATTTGACAGCCTCTTCGGAAAGGGCTTCGAAGAAATTTGCAAACTGTTTCCAAACTTGAAGGATCAGAAAGAGGTACTGAAGAAGGTGTGGGAGCGGTGGCTTTTCTTCCGCTTCCACGAAGTCGAATACCACGACAAGATCAAGGAGATGAAGTCTGAGGGGATGACGGTCGGTTACAGCGTTCTGACTAAATTTCGTTGGTTCAGGGTCAGGGCGGAGACCAGTTACTGGGCGAGTTGGCTTGAAAAGAACCGCGGCGATCTTCCCGCCACCGACGAAGCAACCATGGAGGGGGCGCCGACCAACTTGGAGCTGGCTAGGGCTTTGGCCGAGGTGGAGGAGTCAATCCACCGAGTTTACTTTAATTTAAAATTCGACCTGCAGATGAAGACCGACCTCGAGAGGAGCCTCATGGTCTTGCCGGAAACGAAGAAAGCAACGAGGATCATGGAGTACTACAACATGGGCGGATTGGGCAAGTTCGAGAGGCTCATCTTCAAGCTTAATATGATCAACAGCAAGACTTTGCCCCTGGCGACGCAGGAGTTCATGAAGTACGTCTTTTGGGCCGTCGTCATTGGCTGGACGGGCTTCTGCATCTTTTATCTGCTAAGCTTTGCTGTAAGGCACGGAGACGAGACCATAAGGCTGTGGCTAATGGCGTTCTTCTTCGGTTGGATCCAGAAAATTATCTTCAACGAGCCCCAGATGATATTGCTCAAGCACGTCGTCTTACCCTTGGTTTTCGTGGGCACGCTGGAACATGGTTTGAGCAGCACGAGCACCTGGCAGCTCAAGTACCACGTCTTCGCTCACAGCAACAGGCTGGGGGTGGAGCGAGTTCCGGTGGGCGGAGCGTACAGGGTCGCGATGGACAGGCCCGACCTCGTCACCAGCAGGTACATTTTAGCACATGCGAATGTGCCTACCCCTCTTAGGGACAGGTCAGAGTACGGCGGCGATTCCAAGGATGCCGCTGGCACTGTCACGGAGAAGAAAAACTCCGTCGACTCTTACTTCGACGCCATTGAGCACTCATCCGAGGAGGAGAGTTTCAAGAAGGTGGGGCTATTCAGGAAGGAGGATGCGAGGGAGGAAGCGAGGAAAAGTATCAACAGCATGATATCCCAATCGAAGAGCGCAGTGAAAGCTAAGTACGCAGTGTTCGAGGAATCCTTGAACAGGGGCACCAACAGCAATGACAAGTGCGTGCGCTGGTTCTATCTATTCTTTGGCTGGTTCTTGATAATTGCCGCCCTGCTTCTGCTGCTCGACGAGCTGGAAATGGGGGACTTGGCGTTGGCTGGCTTTCAGGCCGGAATCATCTGGATCTCGAACGGGAGCAACAGAGGCTGGATCATCCTCGGCTGCACGGTCGCTCCGGTCGTTGTCGGGGTGGCTCTTGCCTTGCTTTACCATTTGGGCTTGCTGAAGTTGGCAGGCGACTTGTTAGGGTCTGGTTTAAGGAAGACGGAAGGGGATAAGAGGAAGAAGAGGGAAAATTCGAAGTCTAAGATCTTGTGGGACTACGTGGTGAGCTGCAGCGGCCTGTTGCAGGCCGTCAAGGAGAGGGAAAGGGTTCACTTTGATTACGAGGGCAACGAGATCAGGGAAGGGGACGTCGGATCGCTGCCCAAGGGGTCAAAATCCATTTACACGGAGAGCATAGCGCACGCCGTGGCGATGTGGATATGGAGATACAGCATATTGGAGTGGACATGGAACGGCGTCGCTGAATGGTTCAGAAGCGTGAGGAGGGACGGGCTCGGGGCAACCATTACGAACGGGTTTGTTGTCAGGGGAGTGGCTAGGGTGTGGAGGGCCTTCAAGGATTTCGTAAAGGGGGACGGCGACAAGATACATATTTTGTACGAAAAGACGGAGGATGACAAGGATAAGGATAAGGATAAGGATAAGGATACGGGTGTGGCGGTAAAAATACCCTGGGACCCAAAGAAAGTAAAGGACTCTGAGGTTGTGGACTGCTACGTTGACCTGGTGGAAGAGCTGGTGGAGGAGCTGGTCGAGCCAGCGAGAAAAGAAGTCAGGGCGGACTTACAGGAGCAGATGCAAGCGAAGCTGGCGGAGGAGGAGAGGTGAGTGGAGGAAAATGCGCAAAAGCTTCGTTTCCTTTACCCGGTAAGTTACGTTTTCTAATGAGCACCCTCATCACACTTCTCCCGTCACAGGATCAGCAAGCTCACCGCAAAGCTCATGTCCATAGAGACAGCCGTGGACAAAGAGGAGGACGATGATTTCCGAGATTGGGGCGTCAGCCCCTTGGCCAGCACGACGCACAGCCTGGCGCAGACGCCCTTCCAGAACAGGAACATGTTCTTCGGGGGAGACGAGGGGAGCCTGGGAGAAGCGCACCCGATAGACGACGACCATGCCCTGCTGGACGGAGGATACGACAGCGACAAAACTCTGGAGCAGAAGGCGATGGAGTTCAAGGTTCCGACTCCGCACAAGAAGGGGTCTCTGAGGATGAAGGGGCCCCCGAGGATGTTGACGCCAAAGGCAGGTGGGGTTGGGCAGGTGGGGAAGTGGGTGGGAGAGGGGGGAAGGGGGGGGGGCGGGGGGATGAAGGCCCCCCCGAGGACGTTGACGCCAAAGGCAGGTGGGGTTGGGCAGGTGGGGAAGTGGGTGGGAGAGGGGGGAGAGGGGGGAAAGGGGGGGGACCGGGGGGACGGGGGGAATTTTGATGACATGATGCCAAGTTAGTTAGTGCCAAGAACTATACAATTACGAGTGTTTCTTGTTAATACAGTATATAAACTTGGAATAATAAAACTTCTTTTCAATTTAAGGAAAAAAAGGACATTTTTTCCTTTTTGTCAAATTTTCCTGGATTGAAAACCTGTGAAAATACTGATTGAGTCCTTCGCTGTCGGCCGCCGCCCCTCTCCCTCAGCATGTTCTCGTCCTCCCCGGGGGGCGCCTCCGGCAAGATGGCCAAGATGTTCAAGTCGAAGTCCAAAGTTAAGGAAAGGCAGGCTGCCCCCCCCCATTCCGCCTCCATTGAGCTTTCGGCCTCTGAATTTCCCACGCCGAACGCCACGCCTGTGCCTTCTCCGAGCCGGGCAAATACGCCTAGGAGAATGTCGCTGAGGCAAGAGCTCGATCCGTTCAATGTTTCCGGGAGCAATATTGACATTGGACTCGAGGACCCAGATGCACAGGTGAGGAGCGAGGGAGGTTGGAGAGGGCGAGCGAATTTCCTGGGCAAACTTCTAACTCGTACTTTACCCAGCGCCTACTCCACGAAGTCTCAATGTCGTACTCGTTCCCCTGCAAATACTGGCTCAAGCTCACTCCGATAATTCTCCTGACCGCCACCTTCTCCTCCGTAATAACCTCCATTGCGCTGAGGAATTACAAGCCTTACGACTCGGCCGCCAAGGACTACCACAGGATTTGGAGCAAATATTTGATCAATGCGAGGTACATTGACTTGACCAGGAGGTGAGCGAAAACTTTGAGGACAGCGAAGACAGTGAAATGCGACAATATTCTAACACCCGCACTTTTTTGCTGCAGTGTCACACCCACGAATCCTGTAGATGACTTCTCAGCGATGCCCACCATCAGCGCCGGGAAGTGCTCCAAGTACATAGAGGACTTCTGCGAGGTTGGGCAGGAGTACACTTACGAGGACCACGGCTTCGTCGGCACCGAGGTCAGGTTCAGCGAGGACAGCATGGGGACAGGCATCGAGGTTCCTGCGAGGTGGAACGAATTCGGAGCCACAATAAGCGACGTGCCGGGAAGCATCGCCCTAAGACCTTTCTACGTCATCGACGTGACAGAAAAGGTGGCGGCTGACCCGAGCTACACGATCCAGGCACAGGATATCCTGGACTTTGAAGCCGAGGGCTTTACCGGCCAAGTGGCGGAGGGGAGCGTAGTAGCCTTCAGGTCTGGCTGGGCGAAGAAATACAGCACATACGCAGACGATGGAATTCCGTCCGAGTTCCCCTCGGTCTCCCTCGAGGCGCTGAAGCTACTCCACCTGGACAGGAAGGTTATCATGCACGGGGTGGAGCCCCTGGACACGGATTCAACTGATAACAAATTAGGCGCAGCATGGCTCGCCCACAACAACAGGCTCTGGATGAAGGGCTTGAACAGGTTGGACGAGGTGCCAGATCACGGTTGCCTGATCACCCTCACTTCCTTCCCAATCAAGGGCCTGACGTCGGGGAACTTCGGACGCCACGTCGCCATCTGTCCCGACCGCAACTTCTACGACGCGGCCTCGTGGGGCGAAAAGTTTCACACCAATGAAGTCGGCGGCGAGCTCAACTCAAAGGCGCACCCGCTCAGAAGGGGGTCGAACGGGGTGATGACCGTCGACAAGGACGCAGAGGCCACAGAGTACTGCAAGAGTATCACGAGCTTGGGCTGCGACGAGAATGGGGACCCGGTCTGGAACTGAAATGAATTAACTAACTATGATTTGTAGAATAAAATGTTTCATGCGAGGATTATCATTCGATGGAGTATTATTTTTTTGTCAGGGCCACGCAACCCCTGCAGTCACAGAGAAGAGTCCCCGCAGCTGCTGAGTCGACCGTCCAGGGAATCGTCGAGTGCTCGTAAATTTTCCAATCCCCATCCTCCAGCACCCATCTTTGCAGGGCGAGCAGGGTTGAAAATGCGCCGTCCACGCTTTCAACGTTGGTAGAGTAAGCTATCGATGTTTTGTCGTCAACGTACACATCACTGTCGAAGGTTATGAGATTCTGTGTGAAATTGTGTCAGAATGTGTCTGAGGGAAGGGAACACTTTCAATCCTCGTTCCTTCTCACCTCTGGCCTAGCACCGGCCTGCAAATTGAGCTTCCAAGAATCGAGGCTCCCCCCGGCGTCGACCACGCCCTGCACAGCCTCGCTCCTGCTGCTGCTGAACATTTCGGTCATGGATTGAAGGTCGCCTGATGTGAGGTGCTGGTAGAATTGTTTTTGTTTTTCGAGGACTTTGGTTTCAGAGGGGGAGAAGGAAGCGGAGGAGGAGGTGGAGGAATCGGAAGGACTGATCAACTCCACGGGGCGCAAGCTCCTGCCGAAGAGCGTCAGGAGGTCAGGAGCTCCGAGGCCGGATCCGAAGGAGCGGCCTCGCTGATTGAGGCCGAACCAGCACGAAGCGTTCGGCTCGTCGTCCTCGAGGAGACCAGCGAAGAAGGCCTCCCAGCCGGACTTTGCAGAAGGGGACACTGTTGCTAGCCACTTATACGTGCTGGGGGCGTTCGAAGGCAGCCAGTCGGCTTTCGTCGATTCGTCAGTGGAGGAACACAGGAGAAGGGTCTTGGACATTATGAACCGTTTCTGGTAGACAATTGCGAGGTTTAAAACTTTCCTCAGCTCGTCCTTCGTCCCCCTAATGACGAGGAAACGGTTCTGACCGTCAAAGTCACGTAGGGTCCTCTCAACCCCACCCGCCACACTTGAAACAGTAATTCGTAAGTCCCTAGCAGACGATTCGAGTTCTAATCGGTTGAGCTGCTTTCTCCTAAATCCTGATTCTCGCACGAAGAGGAAGGTCGAGGCGACACCAAGAACGCGAGTTATTGAGAGCGTAGGCTCAACCAAGTCGATCCCTACGGCGTCGGTTAGGGTCTGCGACGAGCGAAGCGAGTTGCAATAGAAGGGTCGTTCGTATTGTTAAAAACGGCGTATAATTTGGCAGCAGCGATGCTACGCACGGAATTATCGACCATGCACGTCAATATCCACTACACCCGCCTCTCACCTTCGAGAACAGCAGGCATACAGCAGCAGTCATGTAAAGGTAGATTCGTAATGGTTCAGATTGGTTCGTTGACTCGTACTGGAGCTTTGTTCTTTCGGAGATCTCGATTAAGGACAGGAAATCGAAGGTGCGGCGGCTTTCGAAGTCGAATGACGAAGAGGAGAGGGTAGTGGAGGTGGTGGAGTGTGGTGCAGATGAAGGAAGAGTCGGCCCTTGATGATGTTGGCGGCTGACGATGTTGGAGGTAAATGGGGTAGTATTGAATAGGCTTAGGAGAAGAATAAGGAGCGTAAGGGAATGTATTGGATGACAACGATAGTAGAGTGCGGCCATTGTTTAGTTTTGAGATACTGGTGATCGAGTTGGCGGAGGATAAAGTGGAAATGTAATAACTAATCGATATAAGTGGAACGTGATTAAGAGCGGATTATATGCAGTAAAGGGTACTCTAGACTGCCTGAAATGATAATTTATGGCAAGCAACGTAATGTGGAATAATTATCGAAATGAAACGATTTGAATGATTTTGACTGTGGAACTATCTGCCCATTTAGCCAATATCTACCCATAATAGCCAATATCTGCCCACATCTGCCAATATCCAAATTTACCAGGCTCAACAATCATATTTACAATAAACCGTGACCGCAAAACATCGCTGCAAACTGCTCCTGAAATCTTTACCCGTAGCCGCGATCGTAGATTGACCATACAACCCTGCATATTTAGGCCGCTATTTATTAGTGGCTGTTAGGGTTAGGGTTATTTAAATGGTGTTCCTTTTACTATGCATGGCTGAACTGTTAGGGTTAGGGTTAGGGTTAGGGTTAGGGTTAGGGTTAGGGTTAGGGTTAGGGTTAGGGTTAGGGT
>BRXX01000486.1:0-63138 GCA_030267905.1 Triparma verrucosa
ACCCTAACCCTAACCCTAACCCTAACCCTAACCCTAACCCTAACCCTAACCCTAACCCTAACCCTAACAGTCCGACAAACATTTCAGCGCCTGGACACCGATCACGACCTTACTATTTCACTCCCCGAGCTGATTGCTTCGGTTCAAGATGACAATGTGGCAGCAGCGATTATGCGCTCGATGGACGTTGATGGCAACGGTCGAATAGGTGAGGGTGTGTACGAAGCAGGGCAAGAGAGTCTCTCACTTCTCTTGTTTCTTACTCCATTGCGTCTCAGATCTCAAGGAGTTCTGCAACGGTTTCGACAAGGCAACAAGGCTTACTGGCTCCATCGAGGAGGCTGATCCTGCTTCGAAGGAAAAGTTGAAGGCTGCAAGAGAAGAGCGGTCGAACAAAACTGCTGACCTCTTGCAGTCGGTCTTCGGCTTCTGCGACGGGGACTCTTCCGGCCTTATATCATCGCCCGAGACGGTAATGGCCATGGCCTACTTCTTCAACCGGCCGCTTGCCTTTGAGGAGGTGAGAATTTTTGAGGGGATTGCGTCAATTCTGCTTGTCAAACTTCATGCGACTCACTTCGCTCACCGCAGAAGTTCAAGATCGATCAATTCTTCTCTTCGTGTCCTGGAAAAGAGATGTCCTCTGAGAAGTTCAAGCTAGTGATGGTACCTTGGCTCCTCTCTTCCGGGGTCATACTCAAGCCGCCTCCGAAGCCACTTCACGCTCAGATCTTCACCTTCGTTGATGCTGATCACAGCGGCACCGTCAGCGGCGAGGAGGCGCTCCTAGGGCTCAAGTTCTTGGGACAGAATGTCACTGAAGAGGCCCGTCAAAAAATATTGGGGCTCGCCTGCTTTGCCAATGGCAAGGAGACTGATTTGGAAACATTCACGAAAACCGTCTTGCCGATAATGACCTCAGAAGAGCGGCGAAAGAAGGAGCTCACTGTGGTGGAGCAGGGCGAAAAGATCTTGACAGATTCCACTTTGTCGTCGGATGTCAAGGTGAAGGCCATGGCCAAGCTGCACGAGCGAGCAAAGAAGAGTGACTGGTTAGAAAAGTGTGGCGCCTACGAAGAGGTAGTTGAGAGCGAGACTGGGGTAAGACACCATTGCGATTACCGCAATATTTTTTCGGCGCTTCTAACTCGGCGCTTCGCTTCTCTCCTCGGCTCATCTCAGGTCGTGTCCGACTTTAATAAGTAAATTTTAAATAAACTTACGATCGTTTAGAAACATTATTCTACTTCTTGCAAAAACAAAACAAAAACATTTTTTCTTCCATGCTAATTGTTATAAATCAATTAAGAACCTTCATCTTGGCATCGTCGATGACGACCTTAACGGGCGCCCCCACCGCCTCCGCGATCGCCTTGCAATCTTCGAACTCTGGATGGACCGTGACAGCGTCTTCCCCTACCCAACCTATCTTGACCTTGACCTGGCCCCCCTTCCCCTCCTTGAAGCTGCTCTGCACTGTCTCGAACGTCCTCCTGATGCTGGCCCTCTCTACCCTCTCGACCCTGACCCCTAGCGTCGTCGTGTTCCTGAAGATGACCTCCATGAACCTCCCCACGTCCCCCCCCTCGCACAGACAGCATAGCATCACTGCGCTCCTCCCCTTCTTCATCCCTATCCCCATTTGCCAAACGTCCAGCGCCCCCGAGTCCATCAGAAGGGAGCAGACGTGCGCCATGACCTCCGGCGTCAAGTCGTCGATGTTGCACTCCAGCTTCGTCAGCTCCTTCAGCGTCCAGAAGGTCGACTTCGGGGTGGGAGGGGCCGCGACAGACAGCCGAGACGGAACGTCCACGGCCAGGTGCGCCAGCTTCTTGTCGACCATCAAATCTACCATCTTCTCCAAGTCCTTCTTGCTGATCGTCACATTGTCGGAGATTTCGGAGACGTAGTCCCTCCTGAGACTTTCCTTCGGCTTAACAGCTTCTTGGTACGGGTGCCTATTGTGCGCCTTCGATGGCGGCGGCGGCGGCGGTGGAGGTGACGTCGGACGTCGTCTCTCTTCAGCAGTAACGTGATCATGACTGTGCTCGTGACCGTGGCTATCGTGAACGTGCTCGTGACCGTGGCTATCGTGACCGTGCTCGTGACCGTGGCTATCGTGACCGTGGCTATCGTGACCGTGGCTATCGTGACCATGCTTGTGCCCGTGGCTATCATGACCGTGTTCGTGCCCGTGGCTATCATGACCGTGCTCGTTATGAGAATGCTCGTGCCCGTGGGTCAACCAGTACTCGTCGAGCTCTTCCTCAGTCCATCCCCCTCTCTTCCTCTCCTCCTTCACCTTCACCTTCTCCACCACCCCTCTAGGCACAGTCGATCCTCCCCCCCCCTTAATCCTCCCAACAAAACACCTCAAAATATTAGGATGCTTCCCGAACTCCTTCGTCCCCCCTCCAACCCCAACCCCCTCAACAACAAACCCAGCCGGCGGCCTCCCGCACCCTCCCTCCCTAACCCCTCCTTCATAATCCCACGTCAGCGCCTTCAAAACCGCCATACCCGTAGGCGTAACCAATTCACCTCTCGCACTCCTAGGCCCAAAACAAGTCTCAAAACCAACCATAAGCTTACTAGTAGCCGGAGCAGGCACAGGTAAAATACCGTGATCAGTGAAGACTGTGCCTTCGGAGAAGGGGATTGGGGAAGTACTGAATGTTCGAACGTTTAATAACCAGAGACAGGTTATCGTTCCAATTACGTCGATGAGGCTTAATGTGGAACGAAAAGGATACAAATGTTAGAACGACATCGAAACAAAACGAAAAAAAGCGAACGTTATCATTTACGAGCAAACATTCCGAAATCGCGCACTTATTATCCCCATTCTATTTCTCTCACCTATCAACAGCTCCAACTTCATGAAAACATACCTCCTCCAATTTCGTTCTATGCGTAAAACTCTCCGCTTCCGCTAACAACGTAAACGCGAGTACGCTCATATGTTTTATCCAAGGTGGTAGAGTGCTTTTGTATATTATTTTAGTTATTATTGGGAGGGTACGGTGAGGTCCTGAATGTGTATGTGTATGTGAATGTGAATGATCATGTCCATGATCATGTCCATGATCATGACCGTTAACATCTAATCCAACATTATCATCTTTTCCACCCCATATACTCTCAACATCTACGACAGTACAACCTATCATTCCTTCACCTTTAGTAGTATATTTCCTTTCCAATTTCCATTCACCTTTTAAATCAACCAAAGATTCTAAATGGTCTAATAAGGGAGGGAAGAGGGAAGGGGTGTAGTCGAGTAAGGAGGAGAGGAGCATGTCGCCTGCGCAGCCGGAGAAGAGGTCGAAGTGGACGTGGAAGGAGGGGGAGGAGGAGGGAGGGAAAATGTAGGGGGAGGTGAGGATTGGGGGAGGGGAAGGGGATGACATGGTGTTTTTATACCGTCACAAGAAATAAGTGGAGACTTATGAAGGGAATGAGAGAGAGAATGAGAATCCGTGTAAGGACGTATTAATGACCTTGAGATGAACGCTTTGTGCTGGAGTTTGGGATGTGTATATTATGCTCTATATTATTTGAACAAGGCCGCTACTTAATTAACAATCGGCTTTTAGACAATTTATAAACTATGATAACAGGTCTGAGTCGTCCCAAGCACGTAAATGTATACAATCGTCCAAAATAAGCAAATGATATTTTACTGGCAAATAAAACCTCGTTATAACATACACCACACCGTTTATATAACGTACTAATGTAAGTACTGCTATTAAATTAACCTTCGCACCCCGCTGTTGATCATAATAATATCCCAAATGCTCGCGTCTTATAAATATTATTGGCCTTTCCACGACCTCCTCCCACACACGTTAGTCGTCTCTCGCATCTCGCTCTTCCTCTTTGCCACAACAACAACCTGCCTTCCCGCCGTTCGTGAGACACGAGTGAGAGATGAAGGCCTGTAATATGTTTGTCCTTTTATGAACGTGGTATTTAAGGCCAAACAAAGCCAAACCATCTCTGTAAAAACATTTGAGAGCAAACTCTAACGTTCCCCCCAACCCTTTCACAGCGACATATCCATACTAAGTCCTACGACCACATCCAATACCACATCCAAGACCACATCCTTCCTAATATGTCTCTCCCTCCTCCTCCCGTCGGCAACGTCGCCTCCGGCACAGGTCAAATCGAGACCCTAGCCCTCTCTGCGCAATCCCTAGCAGAACAGTCCAAGCATAAGGAGATTATGATGGATTTAGAAGCGAAGAAGGTGGGGAGGAAAATCGTTGTTCCGACACTTGTGGAGGATGTTAGGGCGAAATTGAGGAGGTGAGGAATCCTCACCATTTTTTTAACATTGACAGTTTCATAACTAACTTTCCCCCCAACACCCTCCCCCCCTCCCCCCCTCCCCCCTCAATGTTCAAAAGCTACGGTGAGCCAGTCCGTCTCTTCGGTGAAAATCCCGCCGACGTCCGATCCCGTCTCCGACTTATTATGGGCCGCCTAAAAGTTGAGGGTGTCCTCGTTGACTCGAACGAGGAAGAGTTTAACGATAAACAGGTGAGAATATGCTGCCCGATATGGTTCAGAAAAACAATACGGTTACTGACGTTCCAAATGCCGTGTCGCCCGTTTCTAACGTAACCACACGCCCCGTACCATTTCGCTTGTTTCACAGCAGCATGTAGAAGTGACGAAAGTCGTCTACACCAAGGCTTCCCCGAATCTGATATCAGCCCGTCAGAAAATAACGAAGTCATCTCTCGAAAAATCCTCCGCTCGACTTCAAGCCGAGAGACTCCGACGTTCCAAGACCCGCCGCCGTCTTACATCCTCCTCCTCCTCCCCCTCCGAATATTTCTACCTCGATCGTTCTCTCGTAATCGGCGGCATCCCCTCCGAAGAAGACTACGCCTCCACCCTCTACTCCAACTGCCTCAGCACATCCCTCTCATCCTCTGAATTCTCCTCCTCCCGTATCCTAACATCCTCAAAATATTCTCCCAACGGTGATATCTACACAACAGGATGGGAAGGTACAGTAAAACATTACACTCCAACACCTAACAACACCTACACATACAAATCAACAATAAACGTAACACATGAAGATCGTATAACAGGTTTAGACGTTAGTAATACGCTTATAGCTACAGCTAGCATTGATAAGACGGGTAGTATATATAATAAAGGTGTTGAAATTAAGTTAGTAGGACACGGTAAAAGATTATGTAAAGTAAAATTTCACCCAGATGGAGAGTACGTCGTTACGACGTCTGCGGATAGAAGCTGGAGGATGTGGGATGTTAGGACAGGTGAATGTGTGCTTTTGCAGGATGGGCATTTTAGGGAATGTTATGGGGTGGGCTTTCAACCTGATGGTGCATTAGTTTCTACGACTGACTTTGGGGGGGTTACGGTTGTATGGGATTTGAGGACGGGGAGGAAGGTGCAGCATTTTCAGGGGCATACTAAGAGGGTTTTATGCTGTGAGTGGAGCGGGAACGGTTTCGAGATGGCGACGGCAGGAGATGATGGGACGGTTAAAATATGGGATATGAGGCAGAGGAAGTTGCAGACGACTATACCAGCGCATTCGGGGTTGATTTCGGGGATGAAGTTCTCGCCTTCTTCGGAGTTCCTTGCGACGAGCTCTTATGATGGGAAGGTTAAGCTTTTTTCGACGAGGAGCTGGAACGTTATTAGGACGCTCGAGGGACACACAGGGCAGGTCACGGGAGTCGATATCAGCGAGGATGAGAAGGAGGTAAGAGTGTGTGTGGAGCGAAGCGATGAGCTGAGAAGACATGTACACGGGATCGAGCGCGCTCATCGCCGATACTTCCATACGTAACGTAGCTGCTGCCAACTTTGTCTCAAGATCTAACGCTATGAACGCCTCCTCCTTTGCGACTCGCTTCGCTCATCGCAGATCCTGAGCTCGGGATTCGATAAGACCTTCAAGACGTGGCGCTAAAGAAAGTCAAAGAGATGATAGAGATGCAAAGGAGAAAGAACAGCTAAGCGGTCTTGAATTTTTAATATTCTATACGTTCAGTTCGTTTTTAATTTTTGCTGCTGCTGCTGCTATAAATGTCCTGATTCATCATAATCTCGAAATTCGTCTTGATTTGCCAACACACCACTCCGAACGAAAACGCCGAAAATCCCAACACTGCCAATTCTATCCACCTGCAACGAGCGTCAAGCGTTGTTGCTGGCGTTAGAAAGTCGTGTCGAACGGCCGTCAACTCGCTTGCTCAAACGCTCCGTTCTCACCTGCTGCTCTGCCATCCGCTGTAGACGGTCATGATTTCCTTCTCCCCCAGCGCCCTGGTGGTAGAATTGATGCTCGCCCTCTGCAGCAAAGTCGGGCAGACGAACGCGACGTAAAGTCCAGAGAGTCCAGCCAGCTGAAGGCTGAAAGCCAAGTCGCTCGCAAAAACGCTCGCGAGGATGGGAGGGATGGAGGCGATGAGGCGCCAAAGTATGGTGTTGAGCTTTTGGGCGAATTCTTTGCGCCTCTTCTTTCCTGCCTTCTTGTCGTAAGAATTCAACGAGGCTTGAGAGCCCTCCCTCCACTCCAGAAATTCGTCTATTCTCTTGGGCAGCTGTCGAGAAGATTGATGTTAATAACAATAATGCTTCGCTATCGTTGTCGTCGTTCGCTCACCTTCGGTATACTCGTAGAGAGGTTGTTCCCCAGCGTGTTCGCGATGAGCGGGAACACCGATATCGTGTCAGCTGCCGGGAAGAGTACCACGATGTTCGACAACGAGTTCACCAGCAGGATCTTCCACATCGGCGCTTCGTCCATGTCCACGCCGTACGTGAAGTTCGTGAAGTTGAGGTTGATTGAGGAGAGGGTAGATGAGCCGAAGTAGCAAACGCTGACGGCGCCCAGGAGCAAGTAGAGCGACGCGGTGGTGAAGAGGGCGGTCGCGAAGACTCTCTTGACCTTCGGCTTCTGGAGCTCCGGCAGAGGCCGTATCAGCCCCGGCACAGAGTGCTGAAAGAGCTGGCTGAACAGCGCCGTGCTGTACGAAAGAAACGTGTAAGGCTTGGTCTTCGCGTGATAATTCCATCGATACCTCTTAGATTTCAACAAATTTCTCACCTGAACATGACTCCAAACCCGTCAAACGAAAACACATAATTCATACTCGGCTCCGTATTACTATTCGGTTCTACTTCCTTGGCGAAGAACGGCGCCTCCTCCCCCCCGCTCTCCGAATCTACCCCATCGAAGCAAATGCTGTAGACGCTCCCGGCGACCATTACGAAGATGGCCAAAAATCTAGCGACCATCATGGCGGCTTGGACGGTCACCTGCTCTTCTAAATCGGCGCAGCTGCGAACAAAGCGAAGCGATGAAGGGGAGTTAATATTATGTATTGTTCGTTGAAAAACCAATAGCTTTCTCCCTTTCGAACACCTCGATCTCACCTCAACGGAACAACAAGACACGCGAATACGAACGACAGTAGTGGGCGCGTGACGAAGGGGTGCGCCGTGCTGTCGATCAAAGCGAGGAGGGAGTTGCAGAACACTTGCGAGTACGCGAGGAGGCCGACGAACATAAGGCTCAGTAAGCACAGCTGGTAGAGGAGCCTGTACTTGGGACCGAGGAACTGGGGGAGACAATGAGTTAGATTTAGGAGGCGAAGGCGGCGGTGAAATTTAAAATTCGGCACAAAGTGGTCTCACTTTGGTGCACAGTTCAGTGACCTCGTAGCTCTTCTCCCCCTGCCAATCTACGCTAGCGTCTGTGTCGCTCCTAGGCCTTCTATTAAACTTCTCCATCGCCCCGTAGCTTCTGTTCCCGTCCCTTTTCGTGCTTCCAATAACCTCGTATCCCTCCTCGTTCACCTGACCCTGCGTTGTTTCACGAAAGCGCCCCTCGTTAGTAGCGTACGCCCCTTGCCCTTATTTTTAAAAAAAAATCTCTCTCTCTCTCACCTCCTCATCAATCGGCCCACAAACACTCCCCCCCACCCTCGTCCTACAATCCTTACTCAAACATATCCAACATTTACTCCCCTGCTCACACGGTAAAACAGCCAACTTCTCCGCCCTAGCAACCGTCTCCGCCACAAACCCAACCGTACAATAAGCCAAACCCGTAACCGCTACAACAAGACCGCCCCCGAAAATAACCCCGCTCCGAGCGAAACCGTAAGGCATACCTAGACAGCCTACCCCTAGAATGTAGTTTATTGTGAAAATGTATAAAGCTCGTGTATCGTAACCAACTTCTGTGGTCTCAGCGAACGATACGAGACGTTGGATTGCGAGGGAGGGATTGAAGGTGGGGAGGGAAGGGGTGTCGAGGCCGTCGTTGTCGTAGATGTCTGTCCAGTCCATTTGGGTTGAGGAGGGGATGAGGGGGGGGGGGGGAGGGTTTAATTATGAGCTTTTATTTACTGAAATGATTTTGGAGGAAGAGCAGAAATACTTATCCTATGTTGGATTATGTTGTAGCCTCTGATATTCAGGTAATTAAATCGCTCGTGCTTTCGGAGCTCCACTCAGTGCTGTCGTCGAAGGAGTTCACAAAACCAATGAAGGTTGTTATTAAGTAAAAAGGGGAGAAGAAGGGGGGCAAGGACGTCGCTAGAACGGACGATCTAGAATATAGTAGCAGCGACCGCTGAAAGGTTAGGAAACACGTCGATGCGACGTTGCGTAGTAGCGTTTGGAAGTGAAGAAAAGTCGTTTTTCCAGTTATTTAGCATCTGACATAAAGCCATCCCCACGTTTCGCTCTTTATTACTTTGAGTGTACTCTGCCATCTAAGATTCGATTCTAGTTGTCCACTTTCTCTAAAAGGTCCCTTGAGTGTATTATATTAACATAAATAACCTTTAATAATCTGAGATACCAATATTCTCCGCCCGCAGCTCATCATCCTGAACTGTGTAACTGTCTGTGTTTCGCGTCTGTGTCTCGTGTCTGTGTCTCGATTTACGGCACATATTCACTTCATTGTCAGTTAATCAGTCATGAGGTGAGAACGCCCTGTTAGGGCCCTGGCCCTAGGGGCCCTGGCAGAGCAGGTTGAGGAGCAGAGCGACGAGTTAGAATTGTGTAGCTGCGGGCTTGTTCCTTGCAGCCTCTCACCTCTTCTTCGAATCCCGCGATGGTCTTGGGTTTGGGCTTTGCCTTGTTTTTGTCGTTGAGGAGGGTGGTGTCGATTCCCATCTGCGACGAGCGAAGCGACGAGTCTGAATTGTGTAGCGGTGGTAGTGGCGTCGCTATCTATACTGAAGCTACTAGCGCAGCGGGAGACGGGTCGCAAGAATTAACGTGTTCCGGCGTCGTCGATTTGCTCCCGTAGTGATAATAGTGAAATATAATCAAAAACCTCCCACCGACAATATCAAAATAATATGAGCCCTCTCATCAATCTTGATTTGACTAACCCCCTGCACCCCCCGCACCCCCCGCACCCCCCCCCCCCACACACACACACACCCTAGCCAACTAATAAAAGTCTCAACCTGCAACCTCAACCAGCACTCCCTCTCCTTCTCAACCAACCTAAAAAACCTCTCCACAGCCATTGCCACCGCCTCCTCCTCCAAATCATCGTACCTCCTGACCCCCGAACTCTCCATCCCAGGGTACGGCTGCGAGGACCACTTCCTCGAATCCGACACTGAATTACATTCCTGGGAAGTCCTCGCTACCTTAGTGAACTCCCACGAGTCTAATTGTATCGTCGACGTAGGGATGGGGATATACGTTAACGGGGCGAGGTATAATTGTAGGGTTATTTTCGGGAGGGAGGGGATCGTTATGATTAGGCCGAAGACGAGTTTAGCGAATGATGGGAATTATAGGGAAGGTGAGAACGGACGGGGGGGGAGGATTTTATGGAAGGAAATGCAGGTCGCTTAGTTTTCTATTTAACACCCCCACAAACATACTACGGAAAAATATAGGTCGCTACTTCACTGCATTCTCCGGCCCGACCTTTGCCTACACTCTCCCCCCCTGCTACACCTCCCTCCTAACCCACCCCCAAACCAGCTGCCCCTTCGGCCTCACCCCCCTAAAATCCCTCGACTCCATAACCCTAACCTCCGAAACCTGCGAAGAACTCTTCACCCCTTCCTCCCCCCACATAACCTCCTCCCTCTCAGGCGTCCAAATAATAACCAACGGCAGCGGAAGCCACCACGAACTCCGCAAACTAAACCAACGCCTCGAATTAATAATCTCCTGCACAAAAAAATGCGGCGGACTATACCTCTACTCCAACCAACGCGGCAATGACGGCGGCCGCCTCTACTATGACGGCAGCAGTCTCATCGTTTTAAACGGGGAGGTTCTTGCGCAGGCTAGTCAGTTCGGATTGAAGGATGTTGAGGTTGTTAGTGCTACGGTTGATTTGAGTGAGGTTGATAGTTATAGAGGTAGTAGGCCGAGTTTCGGGGAACAGAGTAGGTGAGGGGGACAAAATATATGAGTTATGTATTATTGAACAAAAGACGTGAAAAAAATAATTACTAACAGACAACGGACTCTAACCTTAGAGGCAATAAAACAACCTTCATAACCCTAAACACCCACATAACCCTCCCCTCAACCTCCCCCCGCCACGAGCGTACCGTCTCCACCTCCTCCCCCTTGAAACTTTCCACCCCAGAAGAAGAATGCCTCCTCGGACCCGCCTGCTGGATGTGGGATTACCTCCGTAGATCCTCCTCCTCGGGTTATTTTTTACCTTTAAGCGGTGGAGCTGACTCTTCAGCCGTCGCTGCAATAACTTACGTAATGTGCGATTTAGCTTATAAAGAGTATTCTACTAAAACAAACTATGAAGTTAACGAAACCGTCGAAAGGATCATGGATGGGAAAGTATGCGAATCGACTGAGATACTTTGCGGGGAAATTTTACATACTACGTATATGGGTACGAGTAACTCAAGTATAAAAACATACGAAAGATCGAATAATCTAGCTGAAAAAATAGGAAGCTATCACCTCACGGCTAACATTGACGATATGGTATTATCCGTCCTCTCAGTGTTTGCGAAGTGTACGGGGAAGGAACCGGCTTTTACTAGTAGAGGGGGAACGAAGAGGGAAGACTTAGCTTTACAGAATATTCAAGCGAGGATGCGTATGGTTTTGGCTTATATGCTCGCGCAGCTGTTGCCGTGGTGTAGGGGGAAGAGGTGAGAAACGACTGGACAAAACCTGTACGCTCTGGAATGAACATCAATCTCTAAATCGACGTGTTATTTTTTTTTTTTTTTCGCGAAAACAAAAACATCGCAGCGGTTTCCTCCTCGTACTCGGATCTGGGAACGTCGATGAGTGCTTGAGAGGTTACCTGACAAAGTACGACTGTTCCTCTGCCGACTTGAATCCTATAGGTAGCATTAGTAAGGTTGACCTCAAGAGTATGCTCAAGTTTGCCGCGGACAAGCACGGGCTGACGGTTTTAAGGGAGATCGTAGAGGCGCCGCCGACGGCAGAGCTGAGGCCTAACGAGGGGGAGAATGAGGTGAGAGGCGGAAGGAGCGACGAGCTATCACTGACGGAGCTACTTTTATTCTGACGAGTTTTCTTCGCGAGGAGCAGCATTCACAGACCGACGAGGACGACATGGGAATGACCTACGAGGAGCTAGGTGAGACCCCTTTTTATCGGTTGCGCTACAGTAGCTTACTACTAACCACCTTTTTTTTCTTTTCTATTGTGCTTCGCTCTCCTAAGGGGTTTTCGGGCGGCTTCGTAAGATCGGCAGGTGCGGCCCCGTCAGCATGTACAAGAAGCTCCTGAGCAGGTGGCCGGAGCTCTCCGCAGAGGAGGTGGCGGCCAAGGTCAACCGCTTCTTCTTCTACTACGCAGTCAACCGACACAAGATGACCACGATCACGCCCAGCTACCATGCTGAGAACTACTCGCCTGACGACAATAGGTTTGACCTGAGGCCGTTCATATACGACTCGAGCTGGTCGTGGCAGAAGGACGCCCTTGAAGCGCTGGTGGAAAATGAACGGGTTGGGTTTTGTTAATATTAAAATGTGTATTTCTATTTTCATGTTAACCCAACCCCCTCCCCGCTCCCTCAACCTTAATTCTCTGGCGCCACACTTGCCGTTGAAGACTTTGACGACATCATTGTCGTGGGGTTCGTGGCCTTTTTCGCCCTGGACGGATTCTGTGCGACCAGACAAGCGATCTGGATCACAAGGAACATGCATGAAATTATGTCCACAAACCCCGCTCCGCAGGGGGGCGGGGTGTGAACCGTTGTCCCGAGACGGATTATTGAGAACAAAAGCTTGTAGGTGGCGGCGAGCGCACAGCAGAAAAGGCAGGCCCAGCAGTACTTCTTAATCATCTTAGACCCCGATGATGAGGCTCCTGACTTGAGTTGCGTCGCAATCTTTGAAGTTAAGGAACGAAATCGAAATCGACGAGTTAGAGCAGCAGGAGGAGCGAAACGTGTGGGCCTTTCCACTGTTCGTTCTCACCTTCAAGTAATATTTGAAGCACACCCCCGCCCAAATGGACAGGATGAAACCCGTAGTTAAACCTTTGAAGGCGTTGAGGGTTCCGTTGTAGGTTCCCGCAGATTCGGGGCTGACGATGACTTCAACGCCCGACCCAATAACTTCGACGGTGAAAGCTACAGCCATGCTGGCCTTTCCGAGTTTCGAGACCCAAGGAGGAGTTTTCTTGGACTTTCCACCGTCGACGATGGTCACCCAAGAGGACACGAGCATGATGGCCAGTGATGTCATGCCGGCTCCGCAGTACCCCTGGAGCATGCCTGTGAACCAGTAGGGGAAGAACAAGAGGCTGCGGCGAGCGGCGGTGGGGCCGTTGATTAAGAGGGGGTCGAATAGCCGGGGAGCGAAGCGACGAATTTATACACACGGTGCTCCTCGCGCACCCTTACCTGTCCATGTCTATGCAGATAACAAAATGCGCGAGGCATATTGTCACGTTGAGCAAGCAAAGTTGTTCGTTAATGGTCTTATGCTTTGCGTTGGAGATCTTCCTCTTCTCTTGAAAGATCTGGAGGAAGCGCAAAGTCGTCAAAATTGTAATGACGTTGATAGCCCCGTAAATGAGGCGTTTCATGGTATAGCCGGAGGAGAAAGCGTTGCCCATTTTTAGGCTGCAGTCCCCGAGGATCACGTCCTCATAGCCAGCTTCTCCATCGTCACCCCAACCCTTGTTGACATATGGGAAGTCACAGTACGGGTAGAAATCCTGGGCGACCCCGTTCACCGTTCCGGAGCACACATACTATGCTGGTCAAAGGTGAGGGTCGGAGGGGGTGTCGAGAGGAGAAGTAGGTATTGAAAAGGGGTGAGGAGAAGAGGGTTCATTTTTACTATCGCTTCTTTTTTCTAGAAAGATTTAGCGCTCACCTCCTCGAGTAATGCAGGAGTCGTGATGTTCAATTGGACTAGGTTTGACTGACCTTTCGGGAGAAGTAAATCTGACATCTATTGAAGTGAATGTAGTAGGTTAGATGCGGCAGGTAGGTGAGTGAAGAAGGTTTTCTTGAATTTTGCGGTACGCGAAGGGGCACGGGCCAATGAATGCTGCCGATTTACCTTTTCAAAGGGGGGTAGGGGGAGCGAGCGGGGAAGTCGTTCCTGTTGGGAGTTTCTGCCCAGGTATTTGCGAAAAACTTTTTTTCAGTAATTAGTCTTTTTCAGTATGTCACTATGTCACTATGATGTGTGTGAGATAGGAGGTTGGGAATAAATGAACACAAGCTTTTTATTATTTTTAATCTCATGGTTGCTTATCTATTCCGCCGACGGTCTCTAGGATCTTCGAGAGCTGCTCGCGTAACTTCTCGATCTCTTGCTGGTGTTCTTGGCGCATTTTTCTAATGTCGTCTTCTTGCCTGGATACAATCTTTTTGATGTCGGCGAGCTCGTTCTGGGTGTTTGCTTCCGAAGTGGCGACTATCTGTTTGAGCTCTTTCTGGGCTTTTGTTTTGAAGGCGTCTATGGCTAAAGGATTGATGCCGGATACGCTGACAGTGCCCATTTCGAGTCCTTCACTCGTGTCGTCTCTGACGGAGGAGTCGGTGGAATAGCGTTGTGGGCGATCGTTTATGTGCCGGTGCGTGCCACTTAGTACAGCAAGCGAGATCCATCGTAAAGTGATCATTTGAATCGGAACCAGCATGAGAGTGGCGGGCAATAACCAAAAGTATTCCACAAACTCTCTGCCCTTCAAACCCCCCACGCCAAATCCTATGAGAATTGCTATGAGACTTATTGAATTCGACAAAAATTCTGTCTTCGTAACACGAAGAAAGACAATGTCTTCGAATGAAGTTCTCGCAACTCTCAGGTATACCTCACTACTGAAGAGGAAAAAGGTAAGTACTATGGCTTGCACTGCTGAAACTATTGCTCGATTATCACCATCATTTATGTGTACATCTGATGATTTGAGTCTCATGTAATCATAGTAAGTTAAGTATGAATTTGGGTTGAATCCTGCAAATGCTTGTCTGGTTGCGTTTTCAAAAGTCAAAAATGTTTCTGGCGTAGTAAATATTGGTATTTGTAAATCATGGAAACTGCCATCACAGTCGTCCCAGTCAACGACTGGATCTATGGTTGCATTAGCATCCCACGAAGTCCACCATGGGTAATAAGGTGGACAATAAGGCGTAAAGCGCTCATTCTCATAGTGTTGGTTAATGCGATCTTCCATTCCTTCATGTGCTGACAAAAGCAAGTAGAACAGCACGGGGAAGAAGCCGATGCAGTGAAGAATTATTTTTATTGATGTTTCGATGGTTTTTGTCTGATACTCTTGATGAATGCATCGCCTCGCTGGAAGCATGGCATAATAAACAGGTAGCACTTGAACTACCAATATTCCTAGCAAAAGAATAAATACTTCTGAAATGGGTTGTACTAATATGCTGCCTGAGCAGATAAGGAATGGCGAAACGAAGATAGACACTTGCAGTGGTCTAAGACTCGTCTCTTTATCCAAAGTAAAGGCCCAAATGAGGATGAAACAGTATACGGCAACAGGAGTCATAATTACGTACCACCCGCTATAGATAATTAAGTCATTATTAGATGCAGAATGATGTATTAAAATGGCCATTACAAACGAAAGCAGAACCTGCAAAAGAACTAGCGCCCAGGCACACCTTGTCATGCTTTGGGGCGTTATCTGAGTACGTTTTTGTGGGGCCTGGGCGAGATCTTTGTCCGACGGAAACACGCCATTGCTTCCGTCTAAAAGATCCATCCCCAGGCTTTGCGTCCCTTAACCGTGTATGGGTGGTGTGGCCGTCTGCAGGCCGAGGAACTTTCGCCCAGGTAAGGTCTAAAAACGCAGGTATACGCCTGGTGGTGGAACCCACGCGTAAAATTTCTATTCAACGTGTACCACCCCCGTAAAATTTCGTCTGCCTGTCGAAGGAAAGGTGCAATCAGCTAAAACAAGATTAAAACTGTCCAAGTAAAAATTCCCGGGTAAAAATCCCTTGGACAACATACTAACAAATGCCACTGGGCCGTCGTCATACACCGAATAGCCGGGCAGCTATGGATTTATGCTATGCCAGTAAAATTGTCGGTACTATGCACGTGACTAAAGACAATTTTCAATGGGATTTTGACCATCTAAACGAATACAACGTGCTGTCCCATTTCGAGTTGTGTGAAGGTGAGGGAAAGCAGCGGTACGTCTCGAACACCGGGCTTTTCCGGGATGAAGCTGTATCTCAAGCTATGGTATTGCAAATGTTGCATAGTTTGGTTCATGGCTTGTCCATGGCAGGCTTCGTACGGGATAATCTGAGGATTGGAGACGACAAATTTGCACCTCCGCCAGGTGCGGACAATATTTGGGCAGGTGAAATCACAGAAGAACGGCGGGAAGGAGGACGTCTGTGGAGCAAGGGGGCGCCCAGGCGGATAAATCATATAGACACTTTCGTGCCATATTTCAGTTTTTATTTATACGGCAAAAAATGGGCACGAAATGGCCCTCAAGCTTATACTAATGAGCTTGCTGAAGAGGCAACCATAAAATGGGCGAAAGAGCAGCCAGAGGATGAGCAGGTAATGGCTGCGAGAGCACGCTGTTTGTTGGCTAGGATATCCTTCTATGGGACATATAAACATGATTTACCTGATGAATTTGTATTGAAAAATTTGAAAAATGTTCTAGTTGATAAATCAAATCATTCAATCCATGACACCTTAGCCAAAGTCGTTGAAGTTTTGGAAGTTCTAGCGTCGTCTTATGATTACAACGTTGACGAGGAGCCGCAACAGCAGCCGCAAGAAGTCATTGATTTAACGATAGAAGATCGGGCCTCCCCCCAAAAGTCAACTCCCTCGAAAAAGTCCAAACCCCCGATCCCCGTGCCGAAACCCCCCTCCTCGACAAGTCCAAACCCTCAACCCCCACCCACCTCGGCACAAAAGTTGCGAAATACTTCGACAACGAACCCTACGCCGGAGTCGTAAAAAAGAAGAGTGGAGTTTGGTGGAAGATCGTCTTCGAAGACGGAGACCAGGAGGACTGGGACGAGGATAAAATCAAAGAAGGAACGGAAGTTTGGAGAAAAGAGTTCAGAGACGAAGGGAATACAACGACCACGACCACGACCACGACCACGACTATACCAACATCGAAGAAGAGACCATTGTCGGAGGAAGCTAACGAGAGCTGGGAGGGAAAGAAAGTTAAAACTGAGCCCGTAGTCACCCCACCAGGTCCAGTCAATGATCACGGCGCGGCAGAAGAGGATTAGAAAGAAGGGGGGAACCTTGAAACCCAACACTTAACCGACGAAGAACTCAAGATGGAAATTAAAATGGAAATTAAGGAGGAGAGCAGGAAAGGGCATTGGGTCAACGATGAAAAGTAAACACATATTTAGCTCAAAATACTGAAATTTTCTACCCATCCCCCACCCTACCCTACCCCACCCCGCCCACCAAAGCCTAACCAAAAGCCAAAAGCCAAAAATTTTACCCTCACGCCATCTTCGCATACTGCTCCCTTAATAAACTAACCAGCACGAACATACAAACAGTATGCCCCCCGCACCTCAAATAATACGCCCCGTACCCCTTGTAAAGCCCTCCGAACCCCTCCGTCTTCGTGACCTTCGCAATCGTCTGCATGGTCCCCGTGTACGGTAGCTTCCCGTCCTTCCCCGGCTTCTGCCCCGCCATCCTATTCTTGGTCGCCTCCAGCGGCATCGTAACCGCCGAGTATATAAGCCCGCTCGTCATAGCGCTAACGAAAACATTAGGCAGCGAGTTCTTAACCTGCCCCAAAAGCCTCGCATACGTATTCTTCAACTCATCATAAGTCGCGACCTGAAAGCATCCGACCATAACCGCCCTCTGCACGAAAGGCGTACTCCCCCTCCAGAACGTCGTCACACCTTCCTCCTTCGTCACCCTTTTAAAAGCGTCGAATACGCCCTTGTAATTACGACGTTCATTTAAAGGGAGACTCGCATCATTACTCATCCTAACAACACACACTTCCATAGGACAGCTCAAATATGCCGCGCATCCACCGGCGGCACCACCGGTAATTAACCTACTCCCGAAATCAGTTTTACCGCGTATAACGTGGAGGCGGTCTCGAAAATCTTCGTAGAGGCCGAAACGCGCGCCGGCGTAGACGAGCTGACGGTAGCATCCTGCGTCTAGGCCTTTGTACAGCGTTCCTAGGCCTTCGGATTTTATTACGGAGGAGAGGTTGAACGGGGTACCAGAGGTTGAGGCTAGGGAGGAACGGACGGCGATGGAGTTGAAAGGGTGGACGACGCACCAACCGCCTATCCCGCCGAGGGAGGCGGTTAGGAAGGAGATGTGGGGAGGGAGGGAGGGAGGAGTGGACGACATGGAGCTGCCCGGGAATGTGCACTTGCCGAAGGGTTTTATTGGTTATTGTGGTAGGGGAGCTTTTTTACGCAATCTTTTTTACTTGTGGTTTACGATCTGATGGTTCAATGTGTATATCCGTCGTTTGACAGTTTCAGAATGAGAGATAACGTATTTTAAACACTTTTGTTCAGGTCTGCTAATGTGATGCCTGCCTCTGTGACTTTGGAAGACTCCTGAAAAGGAAAAGCCGACTTATCTCATTCAATATTACGCAATATGTCAAAAAGGAAGTCTGAAGATCTCGCGAATGTAACTGAGACACTAGATCCGAACAATTTAGAAGGCGGAGGTGACGATACTGCAGTATTCGAAGGCTCTGAGTTTGATTCTCCTGCCGACGAAACCCCAGCCGTTGGAGGTGATGATTTCATGAATACAGACGACTTCAGGCGACTGTTCGTTGGTTTCGTTATGGTTGATACTTTAGTAGCGATGCGTTGGCTTGATAAAAAATGGCACAAGGTCGTTGAGAAGAAGCTGACTGAGTTGGAAGATGAACCTTATGGCGAGGTTATTGTTCATGGAGGGAATGATATAAGTGAAGGTGAAGCTTGGTATGATTATGCGAGGCAGGAAGGGATGAAGCAAGTGACGAATGTCGTCTTCCTTCTGAATATTACGAAGGTCGGAGATTATGCCTGCACGAGGGCCTCCATTCTCATAGTTGTAGACATCCCCGAAGGCATTACAAGTATCAGTCATTATTCCTTCGCACACTGCAGTAGTCTGAAAGACATCAATTTCCCAAAGTCGTTAAGATCTATTGGTGGAGCATCCTTCCTTGGTTGCTCCAGTCTAGAACGGGTCGATCTCCTTCACACTCAAGTTCAAAAATTAGGTACGAATGCCTTCTGTTACTGCAGAAGTTTAAGAGAGATGACGGTCCCGGACTCGCTTCAAAATTTTGGTCCGAATGTCTTCAGGCGCTGCCTTAAGCTAGTTCTCTCCACCATAGATGTAGAAGACAAGATTAATCACGACGATGTAACATCTGAGGTAATAGCCTACCTCCGTTCTATACATTAATTCCATTTGGAGCTGGTTCGTAAGTGATATGATCGCGAGGTGGTTCGAGGGAGAGAGGAGGAGAGGAAGAGAAGAAGAAGATTTAAGGATAAGAAACTTCACAAATAGTACATTAATTATTAACTTTCTTCGAAGAACCAAATCCTAGAATCATCGTCAACCTGAACGCTGTAAACCACTTCCAAGTACACCCTCACACCGTCAGCTTCGTCGTATTTTCGAGACTGTCTGTAGGCCCCCCTCTCCATGACCTTGGCCTATATTTGTGCCAACTTATCTTCGTCATATTGTGTTGTGTTGCTTCTCTCGCTGTCGAAACGCCACATTCTGAGCGTACCCTGCGACGAGTGAAGGGCAGGGAAGGATGAGAAATCCCCTTCAATGCCCGAGTCTTCCGCATCATCCACATCATCCACATTATCCGCATCATCCGCATCATCCGCATCATCCGCATTATCAGAATCATCCGCATCATCCGATTGTATATAGCGGAGGTAGGCGACTACCAAGTTGGAGTTACTGACGTTTATGTAGGAGGATGTAGGAGGGACCAGCTCGTAGCAGTCCCTGAAGACATAGGTACCAAGCTCTTGAAGCGAGTCAGGGACCTTCATCTCTGTCAAACTTGTGCAACGTTCGAAGGCACTATCACCTATATAATTAACTTTCGTGTGAAGGAGATCAACCTTTTCTAGACTCAAGCAACAAGCAAAGGAGAATCTATCAATTGATGTTAATGACTTCGGGAACTTTATGTCTTTCAAACTCTTGCAGCCAAAAAAGGAACGGTCACCGATGATTGTAATGCCTTCGGGGATGTCTACAACGACGAGATTGACGGCCCACGCGCAGGCACTAACTCCAACCTTCGTAATATTCAGAAGGAAGACGACCTTCGTCACTTGCTCCATCCTTTCCTCCCTCGCATCAGACATAGCTACCTCATAACTTATATCATTCCCTCAATGAACTATAACCTCGCCGAGTTGGCTGCAGAGTCCAACTCTGAACCTTCATGTGCTTCCTCCTCGTTATCTTCTTCGACCTCTAAATTGTTCGGGTCTAGTATCTGAATTGTATTCGAGAAATCTCCAGACGTTCTTTTCGACGTATTACGTAATAATAAATGAGAAAAGTCGGCTATTCTTTCACAGGACAATCACACAAAAAAAGGCTCATCAAATTTTAGCAGAAAACAATGAAATCGTCAGACGCCATTCAAGTTCTCGATGGTATAACCCTCGTTGCATCGTAAGTGCTCTGCTTTAATAGTAATTTTTACCGTTCTGTCGTTGAATGTTATCGTACTGCACCCTTAACATTGTTTTTTGGAAGGAATGAGTCGCAGCTGATAGTATTTAATGCAAGTAGAAGCGTTCGACGGACGTCGCTGGGCGTCGCCATTACCTCCAGCTTGGAGCTGTCGGTGTACTTATGGCGGCACGCTGGCTTGCGGTGGCGGTGGAGCGGCGGCTTGGGCTGGGGTGAGGCCGTGGTGGGTGCCGTCTCGGTGCTACCTTCGTCGTGAGTGGTGGCCTGTCCTTCCGTCGTTGCCGTCGCCGCGAAGCTGCCCAGGCGCATAGTGCCGCCGAGCTTGGTGGTGTCCATCCCTTCGAGCAGGCCCACCATGATGTCGGGGCGTGATGCGGTTGGCACCGTTGTGATGGTGGTGGCGGCCGCCTCCCACTCCTCCGACCTGCCAAACTGTTGCAAAGTGTTAATAGCGTTAACGTCAAACGAGTAGGAGAGCGCGCGGAATATTGACGTACCAACAATGAAATTTAAAAATGCGGAATAATATAAGTAATATTGTGAAATATTCAAACCTCCCACCGACACATCAAAACGCTCCCACCAACAAACCTCCTTCATTCTAACCCCCCTTCTAACCCCTTTATTGACCCTTCCACCCTTCCCAGGCACATGTTAAAAAGCGCTTCCAAAACTATCGCCTCTCAAACCTCAATCCTCCACAGCCACATTACAACCCCCTACCCCCCCACCTCCCATAACTGCGTCAACCCAAATAAATTCCCCCCTCCCCCCCCCTACACTCCCCCAAAACCAACCTCCGCAACAGAACTAACCTCCTCCCCCCTCCCCACCTCCCGTCTCTCCCGTCTATCTACCTTCTCATCTCTCTTCCTCTCAACCCTAATCTCCCCTTCCCCTTCCAACCTAACGTCACATATAACTAAATTAAGAGGCGGCGCGATGAAATTAGGGCAGATGCTTAGTTTACATAGTGGAGGGTTGGGGGAGGAATGGAGTAAGGCGTTTGGGGAGATGAAGAATAAAGGGGATTGTATGAGTTTTGAGGAGGTGAGAGAAACGTGACGCTTTTTAGAAACAACGATTCTGTTTTTATTCAAGGGGAACGAACAACACAGAACGTTGTGGCGGTTGTTTGTCGTCGTCGTATATCGAAGATGATTACTTGGACTTTTTTTAAACCTCAAACCCATTCCATAACACGTCGAAACGTCTTCTAACTCTCCCTCCCAAAAAAAAACAGTTAAACACCGAACTCAACCTCACCTACTCCTCAACCCTACTCCCCTCCTCCTCCACCCTCTCTCCTCCGGTCCCCGGTATAAAAACTTTAGAACCTAAACCAATTTACGCGGGTAGTATTGGACAAGTTCATGTAGCTAAAGGGGAGGATGGAGGCTTTTTGGCTGTTAAAGTTAGATATCCTGGTATAGGTGAGAGATAGTTGTTTGTCATGATGATGAGAAGCGTCCGGCGTTTTAAGATAATATGTTCTAACCGATGTTGTTAATATGTGTGTTTTAAAATTGTCGACACGTTTTTTTCTTTACGACGACGCCTTTTTCGAACACACACAGCCGATACGGTAATAAGCGATCTCGATAATCTAAATACACTCATTAACGTTGTCAACGTCGTCCCTGAAGGCGTATTTATTGATAATATAATCGAAGAAGGTAAAGCTGAAGTAATTAAAGAATGCTCATACAAAATAGAACTAGAGAATCATAAAAGGTACATCGAGTTGATTAAGAGTGATGATGAGTTGGTTAAGATGGGTTTTTACGTTCCCAAGATTATGGAAGAATTGTGCGGAGATAATATTATTGTTTCGGAATGGTTTCACGGTGTAACGATTGAGGAGGTGCAGGCAGGTCATAAAGAGTCTGATAGGATATGTGAGGGGTTGATGAGGTTGACGTTTTTGGAGCTTTTTAAGTGGAGGTTTAGTCAGACTGATCCTAATCCTGGGAACTTTCTTTGGGATGAGAGAGAGGGGAAGGTTGGACTCATTGATTTCGGAGGGTGTAGGGAGTATGATAAGGAGTGGATGAAGGTGAGGGGGGTTTTTTAGCCGAGGAGGAGAACGAGCGAGGCCACGGACTATGGAAGGTTAAATGTGTTGGAGGCATTAGAAACGGGAGGTGGAGTCGACTGGCGTTGCCTCGTAAACGTGCCTTCTCGGCTGTGCGGATCGAACCTCGGCCGTCCCATCGATGCCTAACTCTCCGCTCCTCTGCTCTCCCTCGATAGGACTATTTCAGCATAGTGAACGCCGCCTCCCTCGGCGACGCCGCGACCGTAGAAGAACGTTCCTTCGAGCTCGGCTTCCTCTCCTCTAAGGACAGCAGAAAAATGATTGACGCGCACGTGGAGGGGGCGATGATACTGGGAGAACCCTTCAGGGGGGGGAAGTACGACTTCAAGGAGGGGAAGGTTACGCAGAGAATCGGGGAAGTTGCTAAGGTATTCGCCAAGGAGGTGAGAACGATCGAACACTCAGGCAACACTCCTTTTCCGCCTCTAACTCAGGGTGTTATTTCGTTCGCAGAGGAAGACGCCGCCCCCTCGAAACGTTTACACTATACACAGAAAGATGGCGGGGGCTTTCGAGACTGTGGCGAGGCTCAACGGCAAGGCAGGAGGCAGGGAAATCCTAGAAGAAGCTCAAGAGTGGATACATTTATAGAACATAATTCGTTTGCATTTCGTTTCATTTACTACCATTTGTCCATATTTATTAAATAGTGGCCTCGACTGATCCTTCGGCGACCACTCGCCAGACGCTTATGCCCCACCTTGTTGCTGGCTTCAAAAAGTCTATTCTAATCGTGTCGTAACTTTCCACAATATCGTCGGCTACTCCGTCCCAGTTTACGTCGAAGACGTCAGTCACATGCTGGTGCGACCGCGACCTCTTCAGAGTTTTCGATTTCAGGGAGGAATATATTTCCACCGTCCTCTCCGGGTTGGAACTCGAGAGCAGGGATACCGTGTAGTCGTCGCAGTGGGCGGTCTCGAAGTCTAGCGTCACGGTTTTTATCGACGTTATTCTTTTGGAGGGGAAGGAGAGGGAGAGGAAGTGAGGGCCGGGGATAGGAGTGCCAGACATGTCGGAGGCTGCCTGCCAGCGGTCGGTCAGCCAGTCGGAGATGGAGGGGGAGAGGACGGAGGAGGGGAGGGACAAATTGCCGATGGCAGAGGATGTTACTTTTATGGAGGGGAAGTCTGTGATAGTTTGGATGGAGAGAGGCGGGCGGACTACGGGGGCTACTACGGGGGCTACTACGGGGGCTACTACGGGGGCTACTACGGGGGCTACTACGGGAGTTACTACGGAAGGACTATTCATCAACATGCTTGAGTAACTTATACCTGAGGTATCCTGCTGGGCAGGTGGTGAAGCTTGCTTTGGTGGCAACTAGCAGCAGTTGGTTATAAAGAGGGTTAGGTTCTAGTCTATAGGGCTCCAACGCCAGTCTCATCGATAGTCTCTTAACTTTCTCACCTTCATTCGATTAATATCCTCTGGCACGCGAACAACCTGTGGTCTCTCTTTATATTCTACATTTACGTCCTCTTCGTGTCGTGTCCCAATATCACCCACGACTTTCACAATCATCATAACAGGGTATGCTATGAACACAAGGGCAAACACGATTGCAAGGTAAGTTGTGGTGCCGGCTTTTAGAGGTCTTTTGGGAGCGTTGGAGACGAAGGAGGACGTGTACAAGGGCAATGTTGATTTATGAGTCTGGCGTCGTTCCATGGCGAGAACCTGACGTTGAGGGGATAAGGGAGAATGAGGGCTGTCCAGATTTCAAGAGCCAGGAAATTGTGTTTGGTTTTTTTTAAAGCTTTAGAGATGTTTTTTAGCCGTGTATACGTCCTGGTTGGCGGGGGGGTGATAACTTGATGAGTGGGGATGACTTTGTAACCTTAAGCCACTTCGCCCCCGGTGGTTGAATGTTTTTGTGAGTGGGGCAGCATCGACCTCTTTTGATCGACGCTGATTTGGACTGAGGAAGAGAACTTGCAGCTAAAAGACGCTTCGGAGGTGGCAACAATAAAAATATTATAAGTTAAAGATAATAATTGGGCCAAGCAAACAACGGCGTCTCCGCCATTCTCTTTTAAAACACCCGTAGACTCTCTTCCTATCCTCGATAACCCAAAGATACAGCCCGAATCTTTGGTAGGCAGACCTTCTCAACGTCATCGTTCACTGGCAGCAGCAACCTCAATGTGGCTGTCCCGAAAGCGGCCCCCCTGACGTCAATCTCATTCTGACCCGTGTAGCTGGGCTTGGTGGTCAAGTACGCCTTGAATTTTCTAGTGACCTTTGCCTTCCCTCCCTCTCCCCCTCCCCCTCCACTCTTTCCAACGACCTCCCCCTTCAAAGTCTCGTCGTCCAAAAACCCATTCAAGGGCAGAGAATCCCACGAATAACACTGGAGGTTGATGTACCTGAAGCCGTCCTGTCCCCCTTCCACCTCCACCCCAAGTACCCCCTCCACCTCCACGTCCACAGAACTACAATCGTAACAGAACGTCCAATATATGTGGTCCGCGTTTCCTCCCAATCCGCTGACCTTGGTAACGGTCTTGAAGATCGGCGTTAACGAGTTAGAGCCAAAATAGAAAATAAAAACGACGCAAATAGCCACCTTTCTATCCTCACCTCGTTCACTACAACCCCAACACCGCACTTAAGCTTCTTGTACTTCTTCTCGAACTTTCCCTTAATCGCGGACCATAATACGTTGGAAAATACAGCGCCGCACACCACCCCCCTGCTCAACTTGGGAAATATCGACATCAACAAACCATTCATAATCAGTAGCGGTTTGATCCTCTTGAACGTGGAAGTGGGGCCGCTTGCGGTGGCGTAAGGTCCGGCTTCTCTGATCCTGTAGTCGACAGGCCAAGGATACTTTTCCTCCTTATCCTCTACGGAGTAAAAGTTCGGCGCTAGCCACGCAACTCCCTCCTTGACCTTGAAGTTCCTCATGACCAACAAACCTGACTTTGAAGTGGTTGAAATAACGTTAGCCGCGGGAGCCTCCCCCTCGCCAAAATCGCCAATTGCTAAACGGAAGAAGCCTGCGTTCGGGCTGAGTTAGATACTGCTCGCTAAGGCTCGGTATGCTTTTCGCGCCCCTCACACTCGCTGTGCTCACCGTCTTCGTCCACCTTCATGTCAACGTCCTTCAGAGTCTGGTTGCGCCTCATGGAGTCACTCTCCGTGCTGGACTTCCCCCCCGACCTGTCATTGAAGACGGACGCGGCTGCAAGATTTGTGTTAAAACGTGTTAGTCATTTTCTGGCACATTTCACCGTCACAACCCCCAAAATTCCCTCCCCGCCCCCTCACCTTCCTTCAAGAAAACTTGGATGCTCCAGTACCGTCCAACTGCAGGGGGCTTTCCCACGACCACAACTGGCAAGCTCAGGCAGGGGCAGCATGCGTTGTGGTCGACTAGGCTGGGAAACGGCCCCGCAATTATGGTGGACAGAGCGTCCATTGCATAAGGGTTTCCGGGGATGTTCGAGGTCCATGACGTTTTCACACACCACCTGAAGACCCAGCTATTCCAAAGCTTTGGGCTTATCATCCTCCGCATCTTGTGTTTCAAAGGCGTCAAAACAAGAACGGAGAACACGTCGCTGAAGACTCCGAAATTCAAGACCCCAAGGATGATCCCAAGCCCGGCGCTGATGCCGCCGGCGGCGGTCACATGACGAAAATCAGAACCCTTTATGCTCTTCAAAGCGCGACTAAAATTCCCCCAACCCATCGCCCCCCACGAATCGGAGCCTATGGGGCCAAGCAAGGCGTTCATTTGGCACGATCTGATCACAGCTTGCCCCACAATTTTGGAGCGCTGCTTTCCCAGCCAGACAATAATGAAATGTCAATGAACTTGAATATTGGTTGGATTCAGGGGAACCTCCCGCTCAAAGCTCCCAAAATACCCCGCTCGCCACGATGAGCCTTGGAATGATCCTCGATCCCATCAATAAGGTCCTCAACACCAACGGGTTACCATCTTTGACCACTCCTGTCCTCATCGGCAGTATGGGAGTATGGGCGCTCTCGTTGCCCTTCACCTCCTCAAAGGTGCACCCTCAGTCGTCCGTGCGCATGCGAAACCTCTGGTTCGTTGTTAATCGCTGCTGCAACCTCTTCGGGCTTCTGAAGACTGTTCCCAATAAGGCGAAGCTTATTGCCGTGCACGAGCAGGTCCTTGACGAGGAGGTGAGAGACATGTGCTTCATATGACGAAGAGACCATAACCATGACTAGGGGTTCGATATTCAGTTAAGAGCGGTATCTAACAAGAGACCGCAGCGTGAAGCCTTCAACGACAGCAGCTCTTGCGAGGAATCGAAGAGGTCCATCTTCACCATCCAGCTCGAGGGGGTAGATCAAGAAGGCAACATGTTCACGCCTCTCGGAAGGTTCATCTTCTCTGTGGACATGATGCTCCGCCTGAAGCGCCGCCTCCGCTTCGCTAAGCACGTCAAGTCACTCCCGCCTTCGGCACTCAATCAGCCCTCCTCGGTCGAAGTGAACGCTCCCATAGTCATCGTGGGCCTACCCAGGACCGGTTCTACGATGATCAGTCGTTTGCTGAGTGCCGACCCCAACTCTCGTAGTCCCCTCTACTGGGAGTTTGCCCACGACAGCGATGATGTCAGCCCTGCCGACCCGAAGAGGGCCGACCAAGATTACAGGGCGAAGCCGGTCGATGACGGCTTCGCCAAACTCTCCCTCTTCTCTCCCAACGGCCTGTCGGAATTTTTCAAGTTCCACAAGGTCGGGGCTACTGAGCACGAGGAGATCACTGGATTTTCCAGGCGCTACTTTTACGACATGGAGACTGCCTTGCTGTCGCCCGAGGCACAAAGAAAGAGGCTAGAGTGGCAGGCATCCCCGAACGTCGACAGGTCGTTCCTCGCCACCCACCTGGCCGTTTGGTTCCGCCTCCAGCCCCGTGCGGGCGACGGCGAGTTCTGGGTCATCAAGAGCCCCGCCTACACCGCCTGGCTTCCTGAGCTGGCGTCGGCCTTCCCCAACGCTCGCTTCGTGTTCACCTCCCGCGATCCGAAGAGCGTCCTCCCCTCCCTTTGCGGTCTCAACGAGGTCGCCTCGTCCATCAAGTTCGACTACAAAAATGGGCGCGACCTAGCTCCTCTCGGAGAGGGCGTCGTCGGCAGGATCAGCGGGTACGCTAAGCAACAGGAGGCCTTCATCAAGTCCCAGCCGGAAAAGTGCCTAGCCCTGTCTTACAGGGAAATGGTGAAGGAGCCGCTTGCTTGCGTGAACGAGATCTACCGACATGCAGGAAAGGATTTCACCAAGGAGATTGAGGCTTGCATGAAGGCTCACATGAACGACAACAAGAAGGGAAAGCACGGAAAGGCCGTCTACTCGCTTGAAAAGTTCCAGCTTTCGGAGAAGATGATCGACGAAGAGTTCAAGAGTTATGCGCAGTTCTTATGAATCCGGACAATTCAGACGGGTGTTTGAAAACAAAACCAGCAGTGCCATTTTCATTCACAGTATTCTTCCTTTAATTTTAATGCGACTCTACGCCAACTTCGCCCTCTTCTTGGCCCTCTCGTCGAACTCCTTCTCGAGCGTGGCTGCCGTGTCGAGAACGAACCTGTACTTGACGTCGCTCTTCATGGTGCGCTCCCAAGCCACGTCAACCGCCTCCGGCGTCGCCGGGATCAACTCAATGTCTGAGACTATCCCGTGGCGGGCACAGAAATCTATCATCTCCTGGGTAGCCTTGATTCCGCCAAGGAGGGAACCCTTGATGGAGAGGCCGCGGCCTGCTAGGGCGCTCGCCTTCAGGTTTGCGATGGGCTCGGGGGGGAGACCGACGACGATCATGGTCCCGCGGTTTTTGAGGAAGCTCAGGTAGAACACCATATCGTGGCTAGCGGAGATGCAGTTGTAGACCAGATTGACGGACTTCGCGGCGGCCTTGACCTCCTCCTCGTTCGTTGTGACGACAACCTTTGAAGCCCCCATGGCGAGGGCTGACTCGACCTTCGATTGGGAGCGCGTCAAGACCGTAACTTCCGCGCCCAACTGCAGCGAGCGGAGTGAACTAGTTAGCATTAGCGCGGCAGTCGAGCGCGAATAACCCCTCACCTTCTTCGCAATCTTCACAGCCATGTGCCCCAACCCTCCAAGCCCAGCCACCGCAACCTTCATCCCCGGCCTCACTCCCGCCTGAATAAACGGCGCAAAACATGTGATTCCGGCGCACAGCAACGGCGCCGCCTCAGCCCTATTCAAAGCCTCAGGAACCTTCACTACATACCTCTCGTCGACGACGATATCAGTGCTATAACCCCCCTGAGTAACTCCCCCCGGAACCAAATCCTCCCTCTCCTTATGCGCGTACGTCCCCCTGAACCCTCCAGGCCCCGAGCAATAATTCTCCTCCCCCTCCTTACACTCCTCGCATCCCCTACAGCTATCAACGAAACACCCCACCCCCGCGACTTCCCCAATTTTTACCTTTGAAACTTCCGCGCCCACGTTAACGACTTCCCCTAGAATCTCGTGGCCGGTGCAGAGGGGGTAGGATTTAGGACCCCAGTCGCCTCGACCACAATGAATGTCCGAGTGGCAGACTCCAGAGTAACGAATCTTTATGTGGACGTCAGAGGGGAGGGGGGAGCGACGATTGAAGGAGTGGTAGATGTGTTTTCCGGAAGAGTCGGCGCAGGAGACGGATTTACAGAGGATAACATCGGACATTTTGGCGGGTGGGAACGGTTTTTAAGGGTTTTACAAAGCGATAAGGGTCAAAATAGGACTTCAAGTAGGTGACACTCAAGTCCAATCAGAGCTGCCCATAATCTCTGGAATGGATTCTGACAGGACAGACCAATCTGTGAACAGTCACACATATCAAATCGATTCACATCATTATAAACTGACGGGGGTTATACATCCCTTTGAGGATCTGTAAATAATATTATAAAATCCGTGTTAATTAATAATATTTGGTCGCTGCTCGTTTAGGAGGATAAACGAACCCTACCTAACAAGGACCTTCCCTTAAATAGCTATTGTTTCGTATTATTATAATGACATCTAATGGTAGTACAGTGCACGGGAACTCGACTCAGAGGATATTAATTCAAACAAGTTGTTATTGTGTTATTGATGGTGTAACATCGACTATACGAAAGGTGAGATGAGGCACTACATTATAGCACTACTTATAGCACTACTCATAGCGTTACATTATAGCACAAACTCTACAGAGGTCAAACCCTAACCCTATTATTTACTAACCCCAATTCTCTTCACCACCACAGCTCGAAGCCCACCTCCTCTCCTCGAACCCCGACACACAAATCTGCATCCTAACCACCAAAAGTGGCGACCTTAGCAACCTTGACAACTACCTAAACCTCGTCCCCTCACACCTCCACCTAACCGTCCACCCCCGTCGCACCGTAATCTTCGTCGACGCCCTAAAGCTCCCCGTAATGGACATATACTCGTACCGCCTCGGCCTCCGCCTCTCCCCCTCCTCCCTCCAATCAATAAAAGCCTTCAACCCAACAGTAATCCACTCCACCGTCCCCGACCTCCTTAACCTCGACCTCCTCTCCCACTCCCGCCACACCCAAACCCCCTACGTCTCCACCTTCCACTCCGACTATATACTTTACATGGATTATTACGAGGCTAAGTGGATTAAAATCGTACTTGAAAATTATATGAGGCACACATATAGCTTCACACCGGAGCTGTATGTGCCGACGAAGTATTATAAGAGGTTGCTAAGTAGTCCGGATTATAATTTGGGGGGGGTTACGGTTATTAAGGTGAGAGGAACCAATTTGAGTTGTTCTCTTTTCATCTATTCTAACGACGAAATCTCTTCGTTTTTTTTTTTTAATCGTGAAAACCTTTTCGTGCGTCTTATACTTAAATAGGATTGGCCGAGACCTGTAGACACCTACAAGTTCAACCCCAAACACCGCTCCCAACACTGGAGGTCTTCTATGGGTTTCAAAGCCTCCGACATTGTAGTATGCTATTGCGGTAGGTTAGTGGTTGAGAAAAACCCTGATAAATACATCAAGGTTATGAAGGCGCTCGAGAAGAAAGGGTACGGGGATAAAGTCAAAGGAATCGTTATAGGCGACGGGCCACTCTTGGAAGTGATGCGTTCAAGCTTCGACTCGAACTACGTTAAGTGCACTGGTTGGCTTGAGCCTCCCGAACTGGCGGTGGCGTATGCTAGTAGTGATTTGTTTTTGTTCCCGAGCGGATGCGAGACTTTTGGAAATGTTACGCTTGAGGCTTGCGCTAGCGGGTTGCCTGTTATTGTGGAGGTGAGAAAGTTAAGAGGGAGGGGGTTCGTTTATGTACACAGATGATTTACAGAACTTGATGAAGTGCTAATCTCCCACAATCGGACCGCAGGCGGGTTGCTCGGAGCATCTGGTGGAGGATAACGGGTACGCAATTGAGGATCAAGACGACTATTACAAGAGGACCGTCGAGCTGATTGAGGACGAAGGGCTGAGGAGGAGGTGAGAGTGTGCGAGGAGCGAAGCGACGAGCTGAAAAGGCGTGTGTACTGGATATCAACGTACATGCCCGATATTTCCAAATGTAACGTTGCTGCTGCCAAATTTTTCGCCATTTCTAACGTCACCAACGACCCTTCTATTGCGACTCGCTTCTCTCTTCGCAGAATGGCTGAGAACAGCATAATCCTGTCGAAGCGGTTCGACTTGGAGATCGTGTGCGATAAGATGGCCAAGATATACGAGGAGGCGAAGCCGCCGAAGAACGACGCCCCGGACAACAAATTCAACTTCCCTTGGGGCCGCGTGGAGCACCCTTGGGTGCTAATAGGAATCGAGGTGGTGTTCTGGATCCTCGTCACGAGCTGCGTTCAGCTGACGAAGCTTTATGAATGGTCCAAGAGAACGCCTGTGATCAACGTCGCGGCTGCAGCGGCGGGCAATTTGCTCGCGATCGTGCTGTTGGGAATCGGCAAGTTGGTGCCGAAGGCGCAGGCGGGAGGCGGCAAAATGTCAGATAGACTCGGAGGCATGCTGGCGTTGGCGATCCTATTCCCCCTTTCATGTAAAGAAGTTCAACGCAAAGTAAATTGATATTCGAAGCCTCTTCTATTGCTTAAAACATTATTATTAGCTAGCTTGTTAGTACGAGAAACTCGTTGGCGGAGGGGGCGGAGGGGGCGCAGCGAATCTATCGAACGTTGGGGGCGGTGGAGGCGCAAAGCTTTTGGGCGGTCCTCCCACACCACTTGAGGGATAGTTGTAAGACGGCATCGCAACCCTCCCACGCCCAATGCCGACCGCCCTTCGTGTTCCGAATTCCTTGCTGGCGGCCGCCATTCCGGTGCCGTCGAGGTACCTTGTGTAATCTGTCAGGGTGAAGGATCCGCCCACCCAGGATCCCCGATCCTCTATGAGTCGCTCGAAGAATTGTCTCGCGCCTGGGTTGGAGTCCTTCTCCTCCTCCACCCTGATTTTGACGCCGGGCGCGCAGTATCCCAGAAGCTGCGTAACGACGGGTGAGTCGACGGCCTCGCGAAGCGCCTGCCGATGAGCGAAGCAACGCGAAGCGACCGAGTTAGAAATATGTAGCGGTGATACATGTGAACAAATAATGAATTACTCTCTCACCTCTTCACTCGCATCCTTCCTCCTCAGAATGGTCAAGGTCAGCCCGTCGCAAAGGCAGTAACAGCAGACTGTGCGTTCCATATTAGTCTTGCTAAGCGGCAGGGACCGCTTCAAGACGCTCTCGGGCCACCAGTCTGCATCGGTCTCATCATCGCAAATGCCGAGCCTCAACCATTTGCCGCCTCCCTCCTCCGGCAAAACTGAATTGAGGTTCAAGAAGACCGGGGCGGCGATCTTTCCCACCCACCCCTTGCCCCTCATCAAGGCCTGGAGGTAGCGAGACCTCACGTTCTCCTCTACGTCGCTCCTGAAGGCGGCAGACTTTTCCAAGCCGAGGCAAAGGACCGGTATGAACTTGAGCAGATGAGCGCCGTTTGCGTTGGACTGGAACTTGTTGAAGAATCTGCTCGCGTAATTTCTTATCCTCTTTCTTGCTTCGTCCGTCTTTGCGACTGAAACTTCGCCGTTGAGAAAATTGACGGCTGAATATGACACCGCATCGACCCAGCCGAGCACGCTGAGGCCCTTGGCCACCGCTCCAGTGTCCAAAGTCGCGTCCCAGGCTCGAGAGGAAACCGTCAAGAACCGATTGTTTTCTCTGTCCGTGAATACCGTGCTCATCTGGAACAGTGCTCGTCCAGACAGCTCCACCTTCCTGTACGAGTGAGACGACTCGGCGTCGCGATAGTCGAACTCCAGATTCACCGTGAACGCGGCATCCAGGGAGCACTTCGGGACGGTGAAGCTAGAGAGCATGTCGTCCTCCATCATCTCCAACGCCACCCGAGAGGGGTTGCCTTCTCTATTGAGCAGCGAAGAATTTTCCCTCGGCAGAAACGGAGGGGCCTTGGATTGCACCACGCCAGGACCACTTATCGAAGTCACCCTCAAGGCCCTGCTGCACCTTATCCGAATGGTGACGTCGTAATAGCCCTCCTCGATGGTCCCGCCATTGGACATCTTCTGGATGGTCAAGTTTGATCGCTCCACGCCCATTTGGTCCACAACGGCCGTGCACGTATTGCACTGAACGGTGAAGTCGGCAAACTTTGTTGCGAACTCGAGAGACGGCGAGAAGGAGTTCGAGACCAGGGTTATTTCTCCCCCGCCGAGGTGGGATGCTATGTTCGCTGCGATAGTCAGCGCACGCTGCGATGGACGTAGTAACCGAGTAAGAATTGGATGCGGGTGGGCTACTGATCGAATTACAAACGGAATCTATACATATATTCTTACCTCAAAGTCCACGTCCTGGGCTGCGGGCGGAGAGGAGCTCAGAAGCCTGTCGAGGACGTTCTGAACCGCCTCCACGTCTTCGTGCTTGAAGCTAACGAGGGGGGCGGGTATGATGAGGTCTTCGAAGTCGGTCAAGGTGTAACAGCTATTGTCGCTGCATACTGCTGTGACGGCTTTCGAGGAAACCATGAACAAGCATCCTGCAGTATTCTTCGGCAGCGCAAACCCGGCCTCCGCCACCACAAAAATGGGCACGGGAAGCGTCGGAACAGTTCTGTAGTTGCTAGCCACCGGAAACGTGACGACAGGCGTGGTGAGGTCCTTCCGCTCATCGTAAAAATGGTCGTAGATCTCATCCAGGTGCTTCCTGTGTATTTCCTTCCTGGGGAAGAAGCCGTAAGGAAGGTCGTGGAACACGGAGCAGAAGCCGCAAAGCCACGAATTCCGCTCAAAGTGACAGTAAACATTCAGGAAACCCTTGCACTCCCTGCATCGAACGTATCGGGGCGGAAGGTGCAGGGCGGCATCTGCGGGAGGCTGAGGAATAGTAGGGCCATCGTTTGGTAAAAATGGACGTAAGGTAATTGTCAAAGGGAGCAGTTCGTGCTGAGGCTATTTATTTGGGCGAGGTATTAGTATTAGTACGACATATTTTTTTACTGGGGTTGGTTTATATCGTCCTCACCTTCACAGCCGGCCACACTGAGAACGGCGAAGTTATCATATCCGTAGGAAGAATCTGACTGTCACTATCTTGCGTAGCCTCATCATCGTATATGTCATTATCGACATCATCGTCGTTGCTGTAGTCGCCATCGCCATCGCCATCATCGTCCTCGTCGTCGTAGTCGCCAGGGATTTTATATCTTTTAGTGTGAATAGGCGTAGGGGGTATAGTAAGCTCCTTCTTGAATTGTTTGACGCTTCCGTCGGATGTGACGCTCACTGCTGATGTGACGCTCACGGCTTCATCGTGAGCAGGCGGGATTATAGACGACGTTTTGCAATCCGTCGAAACGCGGGAGGGTGGAACGAACGGAACGGCGGGTGGGCAGAGACGAGGGGCGGGGGCGGGAGGGGGAGCGAAAGACTGGGCGAGGAAAGAATCAGGGGCGGACGTAGATTTCACATCAGACACAGGCTTTGGTGGGGAAACCTTCGGGCTGGGAACCCTCTTCTGTTGCGCTGCGCGCTTCTCCGCGCTCGTCGTCGCTCGCAGTTCAGGCTGAGGCTGATCTCCAACTTTATCTACGCTAACTTTGCCAACTTTGACAGCAGGAGAAACACCAGCCACGGGGTTTGTGCTCTGCACCAGTCCCTTCTCAACCTTCTTCGCAACGTGCTTCGTATCCTGCCGCGCCACCGGCGTCGTAGGAGGCATATTATTCCTCAGAGTCGTCATCGTCGTCAGAGGCTGCTGGCTCGATGATGATGAAAATGGAATTGAAAGTGGAGGCGGCGGCGGAGGTTTCTTATAGGAGCTGTAGGTTGAGGAGCTGAACGGCGGGGGGGGCAGCTTCTTGCTAGACCGAATCGGGGAGAAGGGAGGCGCAGGATTCTTCAGGGAACTCAGGGGAGGAGGAGGGAGGGGCATGGTGGCTTGTTGTGGGTAATTTTGAGCCGAACCAAATCGGTATGTGAATGATGCAGGGTGGAGGGAATTTTGCAGGAAGGGGGGCGCAGATGTAGGGGAGACCAACTTGATTTGAGTTGTCTGGGGTGGGATATAGCTGCCCCCGAAAAGGCGGGGTGAGTGGTTTGGGTTTGAAAGATGAAAGTGCTGGTTAGTGTTTTCCAGGGCAATGGAGTTTTGGAGTTTTGCTTTTTAGGGAAGGAAGCACCCAAGGAAATTCAGTTTTAATCATTCCAACGCATTTAGTAATATCGCCTCTTATACAATAGTGATACCAAATCATTACATTAATTTTACAAATTTCCTATACTACAATTTATCGTTCTTCTTTCCTTGCTGCTATAGGGTTAGCGACATTATTGAACATTTTAGCCGAGTTGAAGGGAAGGGAATGAGAAACAAGAACATAGAAAGAAAAACTTTATATGCAAAAGTCAATTAAACCCTTTTCATAATTTTTTTAATAACCGCAATAATGAGTAAAAAAACTATTTCATGTTCCCGAAGACTGCGTCTGCGTCAAATGTCAGGTTGCTGACCTTGAGCCCTGTTGCCCTCCTCTCTTGCGCCGCCTGCGGCTTTCCGACCTGACCAGTTCTGGCTTCGTGCATTCCCACGGCGTTCTCCTTCTCGGCGCCGTCCATCTCCCCTGAGGCTCGTCCGACTTCGACTGCCTTTACTTGGCTCTCTTCCACTTTCACTGCGCCCTCGCCCTGCTGCTCCAAGATGGCTTCTTCCTTCCCGCTTTCCTTGTCTTCAAGCTTCTCCGTGACCGAGGCCTTCTCAGTAGCCTTGGCGTCGTCTAAATTCTCCTTCTCCTTCTCTGACTTCTCCTTCTCCTCCTCGAAGTCGCTTAGGTCGGAGTCGTCGAATTCGAGGTCGGGGGGAGGAGGCGAGACCTTAGCGGCCACTTTCTTCTTCTCCTTCTTTTCTTTCTTCTCCTTCTTCACCTTGGGGGCCTTGGGTTTTGCTTCTTTCTCCTCTTCCTCTTCCTCATCCTCACTCTCCTCCTCCCCCTCCTCCTCTTCCTCTTCCTCCTCGCTTTCAGCGTCGTCGCTCACATCATCCTCGTCCTCGTCGAGCCTGCTCTCCTTGACGGCCCTGACGGCCTTGGCCCCTCCCCCGGCCGCCGCGCCCCTTTCAATTTTGATCTTGCTCCCGGTGACGCCAAAGTCGCTGCCAAACGCGCTCAAGGGCGTGGGAATTTCTTCCCCCTTGTGGATCATTTCCCACCCTCCCGTTTCCGGCTCATCCGCCTTCTTCGCCTTGCCCTCGGCCCTCTTTTTCTCCCAGCCCTTGAAGTCGAGGACGACCTTCAAGATGTCCGGAAGAGCCCTCTGGACGTAGGACTCGGTCACTGCCGTGCTGTAGTCGCAAGCGGGGCTGCTGTTGATCTCGATCAGCCACGGCTCGTACTCCTTGTCGAACATGAAGTCGATCCCGTAAAGCTCCCAGCTGTTCTTCCTGTGCTCTACCATGTCCTGCGCGCACATGATGCTGTACTTTGCGATCTCCTTCATCCTCGGCAGGATCTTGGTGCTCCACAGGTCCTCTCCGGTCTCGCTATGGATCCAGTCGCTGAATGTGCTCGCGGGCCACATGTTGTCCTCGACCTTTACCCCGTTCTCGGCGACGTAGCCATCGTGGAATTTGTCGTTATTTTTCGTGATGCTGTTGTTGACCAAGTGCACGTACTGGTTCTCGAGCCACTTGTCCTTGACGTTGTCGTTCCCGCCACCCTCAAGGCAAGCCTTGAGGCTGCCCTCGAGCTTGTCCAAACTCTTCTGGGGATCGTCGTACTCGGCGGCGGCGAAACGGCAGTAGCAGTCGTCGTAGAACCAGATAGTCAGAGGGTTCCAGTCGGTGACCAGCACCCACTGACGGACGTCGAATTTTCTCTTTGCTATCGTCAGCGGGTTCTCCATGTACTTTTGAACTACCCACTGCTCTCCGTTTCCTCTGGTCTTCGCGTCGACGTAGTCCAAGATCTTGGGAAGGTCCTTGAAGGTGGCGATGCCCCTGCCCCTCGACTTTCCGGCGGGCTTGACGATCCACAGGTTATTGCTGACAACGCCGTCGAGGGTCTTCTGGAGGGGGTCAGTGACGGCCTGCAGACTCTGAAGAGCCTCGACGATTTCCTTGACGTCGCTCTGAGTAATTTGGCGAACCTGCAGTAGTGTTGAACATTAGAATGACATGACCGCACGCCACCACCAAATCAAAAATAGATTAAACCCTATCCCTGCCCTCTCACTCACCTTGGCAAGGTCCTCTGCGATGACTTTTCTATTCTCCAGGAGCTTGCGAAGCTTCCTGTTCTCGTAAGCCCTGATCTGACTCGCCGTGGGACCGTCGTCTTTCTTCCTTCCGGGGATGATGCCAGTGTTGAGCAGCTGATACTCCTTCTTATCTTCCTCCTTGAGGAACGCATCGACGGGCTCGGGAATGGTGTCGACGTCAAACTCGCTAGAGTCCACGGCCTTCCAGAGCCAGGCGTCGCCCTTGGCGATCAGCTCGCTCTCGACGTCTGACACCATACTCGCGTGGGGCCTCTTGGCGTCATCGATGAACGCATCCTCGAGGCCGTAGCCACGCTTCCTGACGACGTTGAGTAGCATCTTGAACATGCGTTCGTTGACTTCGAGCTTAGATGAGCCGAGAGTACCCTTGTCAAGGTCTTCGCCTTTGGGGACGTCGACGTTTCCGACGTCGACTCCCTCAATGTCGAGGCCAAACCTGCCGGCCTGGATGAGCACTAGCTTCAAGAGCGACTCGGCCCTCACGCAACGGTAGTCGTCCAGGAACTCCGCGAGCTCGTTGTACTGGCTGAGATCGTACCCTCTCGGGAAGATTGCGTCCTCGCTCACGCTAGCGAACCACGACAGGCTCCTCAAGCTCTTGAGAAGGCCGACCTTGGTAGTGATGGCCGTGTTCTTGAGGAAGTGGTTGGTGAGCTGCCATGGCTGGAACATGTTGATCTTAGAGTCGGAACTTCTCAAGGTCCACTTCAGGTCAAAGTAGGGCGAGTCCCTATCTTCATTGAAGAACCAACCTCGTTCGATGAGATCCTCCTTGACGCACGGGTACCAGCCGGTCATGGAGAAGACCTGTTGGTCCTTCTTCACGCCGTTCTTTTTCTTCCAGTCGGCGTAGTCCCTGGGACCTACCACCTTTCCGGAACCCTTCTTGTGCTGCGAGAGACGGCTGCCGAGAGTTGACGCCTCCTCCGCGGAGAGGACCTTGACGACCTTGCCGTCGGGTCCCTTGATTTGCACATCGTCCTCCTGCACCGTGCTCGCAACCTCCTTGGCCTTTTCGATGGCCTTGGCGGGACGTGAAAGTGGGGGCTTTGTGTTGGCACTGGGCTTGGCCTTGGGTTTTCTTGTTGTTTCCGCGGTCGTCTCGTTCTCCTCTTCCGCGTCGCCTCCGTCCACCTCCTCCGACGCCCTGTCGTCGGCCTTCTTCTCCCACTTGGCCTTGAGGAGCTTCTCCCTTCGATGAAGTTGCTTCTTCTTCAGCTCCTCCTCCATCTTCTTCTTCTCGTTCTTCTCCTTTAGCTTGGCGAGCTCCTGCATCTGCTTTTCCTTGATGCGGGCGTTCCTGGCGGCGTTCTCTTCCTTCTTCTTCGCCTGCTCCTCGGGATCGACTGGCTCAGCCTCAACGACACCGATGGGGAGCTTGCTGCTTGTCGTGGCCTTGACCTGCATGCTCTTGGTGCGCTTTCTAACGGCAGTAACAGCGCTGCCTACGCCGAAGTCCGGGCTCTCCTGCTTATCACTGACCTTGAGTTTCTTGGCGGACGCCGTTCCCGCTCCATCGTCCTGGCTGCTGAGCTGCTTGACCCTGGGAGGGGACATGGCCGCTCCGGCAACGCCCGTCGTCCTGATCAAAATCTTCTCCTGGGTGATTTTTTTCAGGGCGTTCTCCTTGATCCTCTTCTTGCGCAGCTGCGACGAGTGCACGAGTCAGAATCTGTAGTGGTGGTAATAAAGCGGAATCGACGCATTTTCCATTTCTCACCTCCTCCTTCTTCTCCTTTAGCTCCTTGGCCTCCTTTTCCGCCTGCACCTTGGCCTTGATCTCGGCAACCTGCTTCTTGTACCTGTCCTTGTGCTCCTTGCGCAACTGAACGACGCGGTCGTACTTTTGCTTGTCCAAGGCGGCCTGCTCCTCCTGTGAAATCTCCGCCTTGACCTCCCTAGTGAGTTTGTTCTTCTTGCTGAGCTTGGTGGTCGCCGAGAAGCCGACCTCTTGCTCCTGTTGCTTTCTCCTCATGATTGCCTTCTTCACCAGAGCTGCGAGGGGAGGGGTGACGAATTAGTATGAAAGCTTTCGTATACATCCTGTGTTCGAAGCTTCTTACCTTGCTTCTTCTTGAGACGGCGCTGCTCCTGGTCGACCTTCGCCTGCTCCTCGTTCTCTCGCTGGGCTCGCTTTTGCTCGGCGATATTCTGCAGCCAGGCCCGGTGGCGATCATTTATGGTGTTATCTACTGGCGCGGGGCCGAGTCCTTCCATGTCGTCGTCCTCTGAATCATCGTTCGCCGGAGCCTGCCTTTTCTTGACCACCTTCTTCTTCTTCTTCACGACCTTGGCAGTAGGGTTTTGTGCGGGAATTTCCTTCTTGGCGGCCGCCGGCTTCGGCTTTACGCCCATGATGATGCTGTGCCCGTTGTTGGTCGTGACCTGAGGGATTCCCTGCTCTTCGAAGCCCGCCTCGTAACCTCCGCCATTGAGCAATCCAAAGGCTGCGACGAGTTAGAAAGTGGAACGAGGGGAGGTGGGGTGGCAGTTGCGTCCGCTTCTCACCTCCGTCTTCGTCGGCGTCATCGTCGTAATCGTCCTCGTCGTCGTATTCGTCCTCGTCTTCCTCATCCTCGTCAACTGCCTCCGCAGCGTCGTAGTCGCCTCGGTAAGCGCCCCCTTTGTTGAAAGTAGGCATGACGAACTGATTTTGGTCCGCCTCATCTTCCTCCTCCTCGTCCTCGCCGTCCTCCACCTCGTCGTAGTTGAAGGGGTACGGGATGGGGTCGTGCTCATTTTCATCCTCCTCCTCGTCTTCCGCGTCGCGGGCGAAGTCAAAGTTCTTGGCGCCGCTCCAGCTGCGGACCGCAAAGGCAGGGGCAGTGTTTTGGGGTGTCTGGGCCGAGCTCGGGCTGCGGCCGTAGCCGGTGCCGTCCCTGGGAGGCGTCGGGAAATGGTTGTCGGTCAAAGTCTCGGGCAGAGGGTGGGGCTTGGGGGGCTCCGATCCGTCCACGCTGATGTTGTTGGGGTTGGCCAAGTTGGCGAGGGTGAAGCTGCGTAGGGAGGGTGGGGACGGGGTGGGGAGTTAGCGTTTGCCGGAGCTGTTTGGATTCTGGCTTTGTTGCAGCCCGCTGATCTCTGCAGTCCGTCGATCTTTGCTGCTGCCAGTCTCACCTCTCCCCGAACACCTCCTCTCCTTCTTGTTGACTATCGTTAGTGAGAGGGGCGAAACCCAGGCGGCGCTGAGTCTCCTCGAGGGTCTCGCTCGGCGGTTCGGTCGACGTGTCGGGGAGCTGCGGCTCAGACGAGGCCGGACGAGGCCCTCCGAGGGCAGGAGGTGAGGAAGGGGAAGAAGGAGGAGATGGATCGTTTGGTTTCTGAGTCTCAGTTTGAGTTGGATTGCTGGGTGAAGGAGCGTTTGAAGAGGGGGGATTGGAGGGTATTTCCTGCTGGCCCAGTCCCGGTGAAGTGGGCGGCGACTCGGGGAGGAAATCGTCCATTGTGACTTGTGACTTCGCTTGAAATCTTTTGAAATCGTTTTTGCCACTTCCCTGGGACAGTAGTAGTAGCATTCTTCAAACGTTGAGGCAAAATGGGGGGAAAGCTCAAGATCCTCACGCTCAATATATGCGTTCACCTCCCGGGCGGAAGGAACGCTTATAACATCGCGCTGGTGAAAAATTCGGCCGTAGGTGTCTTCGTGTTTCTCATGCTGGGCCTGGCCCTGTCTGACATAACCAATGTTGGGCTTTGTGTGCTGCTCGTGCTGTTGGCGCTTCCTCTGAGCGTGATAGTGGCGCAGCCCTGTTGCGTGTTGGTGTCGGCTCTCATTTTTGCGCTGAAGAGGGACCGGTTCAGCGAGTTCAAGAAGGAAAGGATTGACATGCTTTTTGACGAAAATGTTTTGCAGCAGTACGATGTGATCGCGGTGCAGGAGTTGTACGGAGGCTGGTACCCCGGATCGTGCTACTACCAGAACTACATGAAGGACGTCTGTAAGAAGGCCGGCCTGGGTTACAGCAGCTTTGCAGGGAGGCCCAAGCTGCCCAGGATTCTCTTTGATCAGGGTTTGGCAATCTTCTCCAGGCACCCCATCGTCAGGTCGAAGAGGCACGTTTTCCGGCATCAGTCCATCTGGGACTACATGTTCGTGAGCAGGGCGAGCCTGTACGCTGAAGTCGCCATCGGGGACAGCGCGATAGCGCATGTTTTCACGCTCCACACTGCGCCGTCGCTAGATGACATGAAGCAGAGGTGAGAAGCGAGGTGGGGTCCAACTCGTTCACGCCAATCCTCATTCGACTCGTTACGCTTGTCACAGGACAAAGCTCGCCAATCTGTTGGCAGAGAAGGTTCCGACGGTTCGGGTGCAGGGCGGCGAGCTCTTCAAGTTCATGGGGGAAATGGTGAATGGAGGGAGCAAGGGGGAGAGGAGGACGGAGGTCACCGTGGTCATGGGCGACTTCAATATTCGAGCTGGAGAGGGTGACTACAACTTCTTCTCGGAGCGCCTTGCCTCGGACCACAATTTGGTGGACATAACCGTGAAGAAGGGAGGGGGGTGGGACACCACCTTCGGGGTGAAGGACAAGGATGGCAATCCTGTGGAGACCTTGCTAACGTCGCCCGGGCTCAGGGGAAAGGTAAGCAGCTGCTGTTAGATGGTTTGTGAATTTTCAGTATGTACATCTAACTTGTTCTATTTCTGTTTCTTTTTACCTGTGCAGCCCCAGACGCTTGACTTTATCTTTACTGACGCAAAGCCCTTGCAGGAGTCGAAAGCCCTGTTGCTCAAGAATCCGAATCCCGACACTTTGAGCAAGTTTCAGTGCGTCAGCGACCACTTGGGATTGGAGTCGGCCATTGAGTTAGAGCTGGCTTCTCGGACCGAGCGGTAGTAATGGATGATTTTTAGCTTAAAATATTTGTTTGTTTATTCTATAAATTGTTTTATTGGAATCGAATTAGTCGAGCTATGAGAAACCAAGTCCCATGGCCCGACGGACCTGCTCCCAGAGGGGAAATGCGATGATGAAGTGAGGCCCGAAGCGCAGGTAAGATGCGAGGCTCCCGCGATAGAAACCCCTCAGGCCCTCGTTCTTCGCAGTTGTCTTGATGGCCTCAAGGACTCCATTGGGGCCTCCAGCCTCGCCGTCCAGGGCCATCACCCGGCTCTTGATGGTGTCGAATGGCTGCGTGCAGACCAGCGCAGCGACTCCGGCGACCAAACTCGCCACTACATGCAGCGGAGTTCCGTCCTCCATAATGCCTTTATCCTTCATCACAAATTTGGTGTGGTCGTAAGAGCTCAGCTGCGCCCCAGCCAGGCAGGCCGCTCGCGCGACGGTGGGCTCCCAGCCTTTCCACATCCCTCTAATGCCGCCCTCTTCTACGAACATCTTTCGGAAGCCTGAGAAGAAGTTGAAGACTGGATAGGTTGGGCGACGCCCCACGAACAATCCAGTCTCGTACAGCCCATCCGCCCCGACCCTTCCGGCCTCACGCTGCATTCGGATCTTGAGCCTGTCAGTGGGGACGGCCAAGAAGCTGCCTATCGAGCCACTCGTCGCTCCCGACAGTATCTTGCCTTGGAGACTCCTCTCATCCACCTTCAGGAGGGCCTTCACAGGCGCATACAGCCCGAACCGGAAGGAACTATAGGAAAATTCCCTGAGCATGCTGGGAACAACGCCTGGGAACCACAACCCCTGGTTCGCCCTCAACACAAAGACTCCCTCCTCGCTTGCGATTTTCTTGGCCGCGCTGAAGGTGCTTTTGTACATGGCTTTTGGATCAGACGGCGGCAAGGGCTGCGACTGAACTCTCAACTTCACGACGTCGCAGGGGTTCAGAAGAAAGCTGGCTATTGCGTTCGCCGTTCCGCCCGCTACCAGTTCGAGTACCACATTGTCTTTCGGCATAGCCGGCGTGCTTCAAGGCCAGGACAGAGGTGGATGAGACGCTTCGGTCTTTTATTGATCCGTCCAGACCAACTTTTTTACTAGCAGCAGTCAAACAATTATCACTGCAAGAAAGGTGGGGAGCAACGGGCGTGCAAAAAACCTCAAAAACAATTACTGATTTTCCCAGAGATATTTATCTCAAGACTGATGTATTTTCGTGTTCAATTTTGTTCATATTATTCACCTTAAGATTCTTTAAAGAGTTTTTAGTGTATTAAACTTTTCAGGAAAAGCCCATTTTGGTAAATTTTCAAAATAGATTTTAACAATAAAAAGAGTTTTAGACAAAATAGGTTCAATATTTGTAAAATATTAGTACATTTAAATAGCTATAAGAACACTTTTGGGCCAATTTAAACTAATTCTGGTCATTTTTTCGACAACAACTTGGAACCCATTTGTTGTCCTTTTAAATGGCATATTCTTCCTTTAAGAGCTCTCAAAGTGAAGAATATAACATTTAATATGAAAAGGGAAAAACAAAAAAATGAAGGAAAATTTTTTTTTGCTCTTTGCGGACGTTTCAAATAGCAAAATTTTGACTTCGTTTTATCTATCCATCCCTCTCGCCCAGCCCAGACCAAACTGCAAGCCTATTTGTCGTCCTCGTCGTCCTCGATCTTCCCCTGGCCAGTCCCGAACAACCTCACCCTGCTGACGCCTCCATCGGGGAAAATGTACAACTTCAAATGGGTAATCTTCTGCCCCTCCTTCAGCGCCAAATCGTCCCTCCCGTAGGTGAAGAGCTGGTCAGCCCCGGACCTACGTCTTGGCAACAGAGGCTTCCACTCTACCCCTTCTCCGTCACCGAGCCCCTTGGGCGCGTACACACAGTCAATCTGAACGGATTCGGGGTAGTTGCCCCTGAACCACTTGGTGTCGATGACGAGCTTCTCCACGGCCCCCACGACGCAGCCCATCCTCAAAACGCACCAGTCGTGCAGGGGCGTATCGACCAGACCAGTTTCGGGGTCGCGTTTGATGATCGGCGGGCGGTTCAGTTGCCTCGCGGTCTCCCAGCCGTCCCCCATGTCGACCCCCGTGTGCACCCGCAGCAAATTCGACGGCACGCCGTAGTGCTGATTGGAGCATCCCAGCCCCCTCCCCCCGTAGACCACGCTGGAGAGCTCCCCCTGAACCCCCTCCAAGCTCCCCCTGGTGACGTACCCGAACAGCTTCATCCTCGCCAGCCCTCCGTCCGGGAAGTAGTTTACGCGAACGTGCGTGATGGGCTTCTGGCACTCCACGTCGAACAGGTGCAGCCTGGTCTCCGGCACCCCGCTTCTCAGCGGAGTCTGCGAGAGCAAGTTGTGCCACTCCCCTATCTCCTCGCACTGCTTCCCCGCCAGCTCGACGTCCTCCGGCGTCATGCACGTCCCAATGACCCCCCCGCCCCTCTCAACCCTCTCTCTCCCCCCCACGATCCACCCGTCCCCCTCCACGCCCTCCAAGTTGGCGCCCTGGACGGAAATGCGAGGCACATAATTGCCGGTGAAGAAGGCCGTGTCCAGCTCCAGTCCCATGGGCTTCGACGTGTACGGCAGCTTAATGACGCACCAGTCGTGCCCCGGCTCTCGCTACAAACCAGGAAACAATTAAATTAAGGAATATGTTAAATAACCAAAGATTGCAAAGATAATGTGGCATAGATGTCAGGGCGTCAGTCATTCAAGAACAAATAAAACAAGGAAGCGGGCGGCGAGGTTAGCAAAATTTTCAGTCCCCGCCCCTCACTCCCCTCTGCCCCCCCATTACTTCCACTCACCCGCCTCCTGCTCTCCCAACCATCCATTACTTTGCCCCACTCATGAAACGCATCGGGGTCAAAGGTGGGCGGAGCCTGAGTGAGCAGGTTCTCACATACCGCGAACCACTCGTCGGTGGCGAACAGCACATTGGCCCCGAGAGACTTGCTGCTCAGGTCTATGCACGTGTCCCTGCTGAACGCGACCTTTTCAGCCATGGCCTGTAGTCGTCGCCTCTCTGAATTCTTGTATGCTTTTCAATTCTGATCTGACAAGGCTATTATATATCTACTCTGTGAGGACCAACCCGGCTCGGGGGGCATAAAAAACACCCCCAGGCGCCAGATAAAAATATTCCCTTGACGGAAACCTGGTTGGAACCGCACGGGGCCTTGCGGCTCTCCCCATTTTTGAGACTTTTAGGCCGTGCTATAAAAGAATTCTGTTCGGGCTTAAAACCCCTCTAACTCTCCCACCCCGCCGCGAACCGCGCAGAATTTTTTTTATCTCCAGCACAACAATGATGCTTTCCACGCCTAGCAACGCCGCTGCGAACTCCGCCGTCACAGCTTTCGCCGCTCTTTCTGGAGTGGTCCTGGCCGCCTCAACTCTCTACCTGAACAGGTCTGCAATGAAGCGTAGCCGTTCGGGCTCAGTTTCGTGGGACCTCCCGGAGTGGGCGGCTGAATATACCACATCTGAGGCCTTGAAACGTGTTTACAGGACCGACGAGGAGATGATGAAGGTTGCTGTGGATTTGTCCCGCCGCAATGTCGAGGAGGTGAGTTGGCCGTTGGTCGGGAGAAATTTTTAGGTGGAGATTTTTAACCCACCCCTCCTCAAACTCCACTCCTCAGAACACCGGCGGCCCCTTCGGCTCGGTCATTTTCGAGCGCCTGGCGGATGGCACCGCCAGGATCGTCTCTGTGGGCTGCAACCGAGTTGTTCCCATGAACAACTCTGGCCTCCACGGCGAGACCGTCGCAATTCAGATCGCCCAGGCCCAGCTCGGCCTCTACTCGCTTCGCGCCGAGGGCGGAAACTTCGAGCTGTTCACCAGCTGCGAGCCCTGCTGCATGTGCCTGGGCGCGACCTTGTGGTCGGGTGTCAACCGCATCGTCTGCGCTGCCGCTAAGGGAGACGCCTCCGCAATTGGCTTCGACGAGGGCCCCGTCTTCGACGAGTCCTACGACCACCTTGAGCGCGCCGGCGTAAAGGTCGAGAGGAACGTCCTCCGTGAGGCCGCTGCCGAGGTGCTCAGCAACTACGGCAAGATTGGCGTCATTTACAACGCCTAAACATTTTTGAAACATTTTTAGAACAATTTTGGAAGGAGAGGGGGGAAAATGAAGGAACGAACGCAACAAAGAAACACCAGAACTGAAATAAACGGCAGTTGTACCTCGCTTCGGCGGTGGCTTGCAACAGGCACATTGAATATGGTGGGTTGCGAAGGATCAACGAAATATAACAATTAAAAATAAAAATAAAATCATCGAGCGCGATGGGAATAAAAGTAAGCACTAGAATTGAAATCAACATCGCACGCAACAAAGCGTACGTAGACACATGGAAAGTTAGGGCTTGCCTTATTAGATATGAGAGTAGAGAGTAGGGAGAGAGTAGGGAGAGGAACTGAACAACACTAGAATTGAAATTCAACAGCTCCGCGCCTTAAATTGGCATCGGACAGACACATGGAAAGTTAGTTGTTGTCGTCTCAATCGAATACGACATTAAAATTACGAGATTGAGCTTTATAATAAAAACGCTACTTAGCTATTCATCAATTTATTCCTTGCAGCTCTTTGTCTTCTCCGACGATGTTCGGCTCATTCTCATGGCACGGTCACGTTAACATTGTTGTCGCCGTCGTAAAAATAAAATATTGTCGATCCGGCTTGGGTCCGCGACCTGGTGGAAAGTCGAAGTTTTCTTGGTCCCTGTCGTGCGTCAAAATGGCCTGCCCCAATTCGCTTTGCCAGATTTGTTCCAACAAAAATATACCACGTCTTGACATTCACCCCATTTAATCGCCATCCTCACGTTCCCTGACCATGAGCTCCAGCCCCTCCCCCCCTTTGTCCCTGTCGTCGCTCAGCGGGTTGAGCGAAGAATCTTTCGTGGCGGCCGTAGGTGGCGTATATGAGAATTCTCCCTGGGTCGCGTCGGCTGTGTTTACCAACTTAAAACCCCTGTCAATAACCTCCATCGCGTCACTGCACGCTGCGATGAAGGAAGTCGTGGAGACTATAGAGGAGAAAAAGAAGCTAGAGCTCATCAACTCGCACCCAGACCTTGCCGGAAAGGCTGCGTTGGCCGATGAGTTGACTGAGGAGAGGTGAGACAGCATTGCAAGGAGAGAGAGAGACAAGTGCCAAAACAACTAACTAGTATCAATATAAAATATACCGTTTAACAGCAAGGAGGAGCAGAGCAAGGCCGGCCTGAACTCCTTGACGAAGGAGGAGCTCGAGCAGTTCACGAAGATGAACGAGAAGTACAAGTCCAAGTTCGGCTTCGTCTTCATCCTGGCCGTTCGCAACGCGACCAAGTACACCATTCTGAAGTCCTTCGAGGCGCGTCTCAAGAACACGCGGATGAAGGAGGTGAGAAGAAAGCTCCAAGCTGCGAGCTGAACAGTCCAAGATCTCGTCTAACTCTCCTGCCCTGCCTATTCATGTTCTTCCCCCAGTTCGAAGAATGCATCACGCAAATTCACAAAATAGCGTGGATGCGACTTCTCACTATCCTCGAGCCCGCGGATACCGGGTTCCTGACTTGCCACGTCCTCGACACGGCTTCCGGAAAGCCGGCCAACGATATGGACATCACGCTGGAGAGGTTGAGCGGGACGGGGCCGTTGGGAGTGATTGGATCGTTCGTCACGAATTCCGATGGAAGGCTGACGTCGGGGAGGGCTCTCACCGGAAAGGACTTCTCCGTTGGTATCTACAAGTGGACGTTCGAAGTGGGAGACTACTTCGCCAAGGAGGGAGCGAAGCTCGCCGGAACTCCTTTCCTCATGTCAGTTCCGTTGGTATTCGGTATCGACGACCCCGAAGATCACTACCACGTGCCGCTCTTGTGCAGTCCCTACGGCTACAGCACGTACCGCGGGAGTTAAAGGGGTTTTAAGCTAACAATTTTGTAATTTTGATTCAAAAACGTGTCCCACCCCTCCTCCTCTTATTTAAAGCCCACCAGCTCAACCTCGGGCGCTTCACCGTGGCCCTCAGGGTAATGGTTTTCATACCAGTGCTTCGCAACCTGATCCCTCCTGGCCACCCACACGTCGCTGCCCTTGCTCAAGACGTACTCCAAGAAGTCGACGAGTCCCTTGGCCCTCCCTGGCTTCCCAACGATCCTGCAGTGCAGGCCAATGGTCATCATTTTGGGACTGCCGGCGCTGCCCTCTTCGAGGAGGGTGTCGAGCGCGTCCTTCAAGTACTCGCAGTACTGACTGCCGCAGCTGAAGCCGTTGTTGATGTTGTACCTCATGTCGTTGTTGTCGAGGGTGTAAGGGATGATGAGGTGAGGCTTCTCGAAGGTGCAATCCCAGTGCGGCAGGTCGTCATTGTAGCAGTCGTTGTCGTACAGGAATCCGCTCTCCACCACATGCTTCCTCGTGTTCTCGTTCGGCTTGCCCTGGTAGATGCCCACGGGCCTCTTCCCGATCATTTCCTCATGGACGGCGATCGTCTTCTGAATGTGACTGACCTCGTCCTCCTCCTTCACGTCCTGGTAGTCAATCCACCTGTATCCGTGGGAAGAGACCTCCCAACCCGCGTCGACCATCGCCTCGCACGCCTCAGGGTTCCGCTTCAGCGCCATCCCCACTGCGAATACAGTCGTCGGAAGCTTCCTGTCAGTGAGGATGCGATAAATCCTCCAGAAGCCCGCGCGGGAGCCGTACTCGTACAAACTCTCCATGTTCGTGTGGCGCTGGCCAGGGTAAGGGGGGCAGCCTATGATCTCGCTGAGGAGACCCTCGGACTGGGAGTCGCCGTGGAGCAGGCAGTTCTCGCCCCCTTCCTCGTAGTTCAGGACGATAGACAGGCAGACCTTGGCGTTCCCGGGCCACTGGGGAAGAGGAAGTAAGAGGGTCTTTAATTCTGGTTCGAAAAACAACGTTCACTTGCTCACCTTCGGATCGGGGGGATTTCTCCCATAACCCACGACGTCGCGCTGCTTCATCGGAGGCCCGTACACGGATTTACCATCATTGCTGTCCATTTGATTGGGGCGTTCTAGTTTTTAGATCTTGGACGCTTGGAGGTTGTTTAAGGCTTACTTAGGGCGATATAGCGGGGTAGGGGTGGAAGCAGGAGGGGATACAGTCGAAGTATACCGCTTAGGATGAAAAAATCCTTTGGATATAGTCGTCGTTTGAGTTTGCAAGGGCAAAACAAGGTCAGTTTTTTGTCTGCCTTGTAGGAAAGCATGGAAATAGGGAAATTTAAGAATCAAAGCTCTCAAGTTGGATTATCTACCGTAAGACACCCACATTTAGATATAGCAGCGACAACCCCTATAAAGACACAACATTTTGTTTTTCAATGTCGTCCCTCGCGTCGATAGTTGATATTTCAGAGGCATTCCATTCTCCCTTGCTCGGTGTCTTGGTTTTCTTTCTGACAGGCATCCTCCTCATCATTCACAAACGAGGGGGAGTAAAGGCTGGTAAGGCGTTAAAACATGAAAACAAAGATGCACACGTGGATGCTTCGATAGAACGTCGTAAGGCAAATTTCATGAAAAGGAACAGCAAATATGGCTACTCCTCGTCCAAAAAGGGTTTCATAGACACTTGGAGAGGTTCGGAGTTTCCCGCCCTCGGTTCGGAGAACGGTTTGGTGTACGCGGATCACGCGGGGGCGGCGCTGCCGATGAAGTCGCAGATGGAGAGAGGTATGGAGGAGGCGGCGGGGGCTGTGTTCAGCAACCCGCATAGTAGCGGTCCCAGCGCTGCAAGGACGAAGGTACTGGTGGATGATGCTAGGTGAGAAGTTGAGAGGTGGTAACTGAAACCCTCGACCTCGTATCACGTATTACCGCAGCGCGATTCTAACCTCCCTATCGCCAATCTGCAGGCACAGAGTGCTAAACCACTTTTCAAACCGCCCTCGGGCTTACAACTTGGTGTTCACTCCGAACTGCTCAGGATCGTTGAGCCTGTTGGCGGATTCTTTCAGTTTCGAGGAGGGCAGCGTGCTGGTGTACGCCATGAACTGCCACACGAGCGTCGTGGCCTGCCGGGAGAAGGCGAGGAGGGCGGGGGGGAGCTGGAAATGCTTAGGACTGGACGAGATGGAGCGGGGGGGAGAGCACTGGCCCGTGCCGAGTAAACCTAGTTTAGTTGTGATACCCATGGAGTGTAATTTCAGTGGGCGAGTGGCGGAGGTGAAGAGAATCGTCGACTGTGTCAAGGTGACCAGCGACCAATATTTCGTGTGTGTGGACGTCGCAAAATACGCTGCGTTCAATAAAATAGAGTTGGAGGAGATCGGCGCGGACTTCGCGGTGGGCAGTTTCTACAAGATATTCGGCTCGCCCACCGGGCTGGGGTTTTTGTTCTTGAGGAAGTCCGCCGTGGAGGCGGTTATAAACCCGCGGCACTACGGCGGAGGTGGCGTGAGCGCCATCCTTCCCAACGAGGACTTCACGGTCCTCAGGAAGAACGTGGAGGAAGTCTTTGAACCCGGAACCATCAACTTCAGAGGTATAATTAGCCTGCGATGGGGATTCGATAGTTTGGACGATCTTGGAGGCGCGGATGCAATGAAGGATCACGTGCAGAGCTTGACGAAGGAATTCAAGAGGGTCATGGGGGAGCTGGGTGGAGACGACATCGAGTTTCACTCGCACGAGAGCAGGTGAGAAGCGAAGCGGCGACTACGAGGAGCGAAGCGACAACTTGGTTGCATCATCTAATTCAATTTTAACGCTTGCGCAGCTGTAGCATTGTTTCGTTCAGCCTTAAGAGGAGAGGGAGAGAGCGTGAATGGATAGGCTACAACGAAGTGATTAACCTGGCGGAGCTGAGCGAGCCAGCGATACAGATGCGGGGCGGCTGCTTCTGCAACCAAGGAGCGTGCTTGGAAGCGCTTCAGTGCGAAGGAGCGAGCGTCAAGAAGTGGTTCGAAGCGGGTCACGTCTGCGGCGACAGTTTGGACGTGGTGGACGGCGAGAGGACCGGCGTATTGAGGGTGAGCTTCGGGAGGGAAAGCACCTGGGAGGACATGGATAGTGTGGTCAAATTCTTCAAGGCGCACTTCTTTTGCAGTGGGGGAAGGAGCGTAGGAAAAAGTGCGGCGGGAGGGGAGGTTTCTTTGAAGCGCGGGGGGGGAGATATCAAACTCAAAGCCATCTACGTTTATCCCATCAAGAGCTGCGCCGCAATAGAGGTGAAGGGGAACTGGCCTATTGAACTCAACGGCAATTTAAAATTCGACAGGGAATTTTGCCTGGTTGACGCCTCAGGCGTTGCAATGCGCTTGAACCGGTACCCCCGAATGGCGACCATCAAAAGCACCATTGATTTGGACAACAATTCCATGACAATCACAGCGGCAGGGCACACGGAGTCCTTGAAACTGGACTTGGAGGGGGACCTGGGAGGACAGACGGACGCTGTGAGCGTTTGCAGCAACGTCTGCAGGGCCTACTACGTCGAAAATGTCGAGTACTCAATCTGGTTCGAATCAGTCTTGAAGGTGAAGTGCTTCCTGGCCCGTCGGGTCAAGGGAGAAGGGTGCTTCAGCAACGAAGCGCCTTTATTGCTCATCTCCAGCGGAAGCGTCAGAAGGCTGAACTCGTTCAGGAGGGGGAACGACAAGCTCGAAGTGAACGAGATATCGTTCCGGCCGAATTTAGTCGTCGACGACGGGGAGTTGGAGGGGGAGGGGGAGTTGGAGGGTGAATGCTCAGAGAACATGGAGGACGGTTGGTCGAAGATAAGTATAGGTGAGCACAGAGAAGATCGACAGTTCCAATACATCGATAAGATCGATAATCATCGAGCATAAGATCGATAAGATTGAAATGGCCCCAAAACCGCCAAGAACCCCTGACACATAGTCTAACCCAGCGAGCGTTGCAGGTTCGCTGAACTTCGCCGTCGACGGGCTGTGCTCTCGGTGCAACATGGTGGAGGTGGATCCCTTGAGGGGGAGCTTCGGGAAGGGGGGGGTGCTCAGAACATTAGGCGGTTACAGGAGAGAAAGGGGGAGAATCGTGTTCGGCGTCTTCGTCAAGAGAGAGGGGGAGACGGGAGGCGGGGAGAGCGGCGTGATCGGAGTCGGCGACGATGTCATTGTAACGCGAAAAGAAGCGGGGTGAAGAAGGGTGTAACAGTACGTTTTTTTGCGCGCAAAATTTGTTTCTTTTACAATTCGATTGCGTCCTCGACGGAGCTTCCCTTTTTCGAGGTAGCTGTCGTGTTCGTGGTCGTTGCTATTGTCTTTTTTCTGCCTGTCGCACCGCAAAATTCAATTTCATCATCATCGTCATCATCATCACTGTCATCAAGACAAATAATTTCCCCCTTCTTAATAGCCCCCCTCGGTTTCTTCTCCGCAGACCCAATCTCAATAACTTCCTGCGCAGCTTTCGGGGAGGCATTCCTTTTCATTAGGTTCTTCACCTCCTCAATGGATTTCCTCACGTCTTCAGAAGTGCTAACGATCCCCCCATCCGCAACCAGATTCTCGTACCCTTTAATCGTCTTCTTCTTTCCATCGTCGTATCCTTCTCTCGCCCTCTCCCCCCACTCCTCGAGCTGTTTCAGAATCTCATAGTTTTTCAACTTAAAGTGATTCTCAACGACAACCCTGAACCCCGCCTCGGGATTCTTCAAAACGTCCCTCATTCCATAGAGTATCGTTGCCGCCCTGATCTGACTATTGTACTTCAGCGACTGATTTTTGTTGGCTTTATTATTCTGAAATCCTGGCTCGTTAAAGTAAGGATCCTCCACGAATATCAAACTCTGAATACTAACCAGCACCTGCATAATCGTGCTGCTCTTCGGATTCCATGGCTCCCCCGCCCAAGTCCCCAGTAGCGACAGGCAAACCTTCCCGTCTTTATAAAGATTAGGATTAAATCTAACCCTCCCTCCCCCCGTGTTTTTGAAAACGACCTTCGGCGGTTCCCTAGGATAATTCGGAGGCAGGCAAACGTCAAAAAAGAAACACCCAGAATCGTAAGGCGTGTTCTCAGGGCCCGTTATCAGGCATCTCATAAGATCAATCCTCCCATCGTCGACTCTGACGAAAATAGAACTCCCCGAAAAGCAGGGTAGACTTGTAGTTAAAGTAGATATTTCAGAAGAGACTCTTAAAAGTCTCGCCTGAGCAGATCCTACAATACTCGTTGGATTCTTCGAGAACGTATGGGTCTTCATAAGGTCGACTGACGTAGAGAATGTCAGGGGTTGCATCGTATTCACGTACTCTTCTCCTGGATTTATTTTCTTATCTGAATTACCTTCGATCAGACCGAGAGTTTTTGATGCCGCTATTCCTTCGGTTAGTGATTTAAAAGTCGTTGAAATATGGAGGGACAGAGCCAAAGCGTTGATGATCGACTCCGTATCATTTTCGTACTCCTCGTTCTTCTCCTTCGAATCTCCTATAACGTCGATACCCCCCTCCATACCCCTCCCGTTAATCCTCTTAAATATCTCAGCCTGCCTCCCCAACTTCTCCAAGTGTCTGATAATAAAATCGTCCCCATCTTTAAAAAATATTCCAGCGAGAATAGGGTCGCTCAACGTAGAAAGAACGTTCAAGATTTTTAGGTAGAGGTCTTTACGTGATCCTACGTCGATTAAGGAATCGTTTATTAGGTAATATGATAAAAATGATTTTAAAACTGATAATGAATCAGAGGTTATTGAATCGAAGGAGGAGGGGGAGGAAATTAAAAGGGAAGAGAAGGAGGAGAAGAGCGAGGACGCACGGGAATCGGAGGTTGATTGGAGGGTTAGGAGGTGAGCTTGCTTTTTTAAGGTTGAGGAAGCGGATTTTGAGGTTGCAGCGGAACCGTAGCCTGTTCCTTGTCCTACTTTTATGGGTTTCTGTTTCTTCTGTTTCTTCTTTTTAGAGCCTTGCTTGGAGCCGTCCGACTCTAATTCAGATTTGAAGGATGAAACTTCTTTTATTAATGAGGGAAGGTCTGTAGCAAGGTCTGTAGCTACACTTGTGAGAGAGCTTGAAGGAGAGGACGGTGATTTACGCTTCTTAGGAGGCATTACAAGAGCAGTAGAAGAGCAGTAGAAGAGCAGTAGAAGAGCCTCCTAAGAGCGTTCAGTAAAGACAGAGAGGCGAAGGTGCCGAGAGCCCAGGATGAATTGGCTGAGAAAACTTTATTAACGACACGTAGCGCTAGCGTGCAGAGGTATAGAGCCGCCAATATACTCTAATATTGTATAGGAAATAGGCTTAGAAAGTGATTATCGTTTGAAACGACTTTTCAGGAAGGTTTTTTTCGGTGGGAGGGAATGGCCTGTGAAAGGTAATAGCTACTTTTATCATTCATTATTACGCAATATGTCTAAAAGAACGTCTAAAGATTTCTCCAATTCAACTGAGGCACCAGATCTGAATCATTTAGAAGGCGGAGGTGACGAGGAGCAAGTATTTGAAGGCTCTGAGTTGGATTCTGCCGCCGACGATACCCCGGCCATTGGAGGTGATGATTTCATGCATACAGACGATTTCAGGCGACTGTTCGTTGGTTTCGTTATGGTTGATACCTTAGTTACGATGCGTTGGCTTGATAGAAAATGGCACAAGGTAGTTGAGAAGAAACTGACTGAGATTGAGGAAGATGAGTCTTACGAGTGGGATGGCGAGATAATTGTTCATGGAGGGAATGATTTTAGTTCTGGTGAATCTGGTTTTAGGCAGGAAAGCATGAAGCAAGTGACCAAGGTCGTCTTCCTGAATATTACGAAGGTCGGAGATCATGCCTGCAGGTTCGCCTCCATTCTCGTTGTTGTAGACATCCCCGAAGGCATCACAATCATCGGTGAACGTTCCTTCGGGTGGTGCAGTAGTTTGAAAGTCATAAAGTTCCCAAAGTCGTTAACATCAATTGGTAACTACTCCTTCATCAGTTGCAAAAGTCTAGAAGAGGTCGATCTCCTTCACACCCAAGTTCAAGAATTAGGTACACAAGCCTTCAAAAATTGCACAAGTTTAAGAGAGATGAAGTTCCCTGACTCGCTTCAAACGTTTGGTTACAGTACCTTCGCCTACTGCTCCAAGCTAGTCCCCTCCGAAATTAACGATAAAGACAACAACACGGTGGTCGCCCACCTCCGCTCAATCCAACAACCCTGAAGAAAAAAGATAAAATTTCAAAACCAAAAAATTCCATCCAAAACTACAACCCTCACTCTTCCCCCTCCCCTTTCCTCCATAACCCTAATCCTATCACTAGCCAAAAAAACTCCCTCAGCAACCGCCCCCCCCCTATCTCTCAACGATGCACTGTATGGTTCCGCTGGGTTCGTCTGTCGGAGTGAATACGTCGTCCTCAAACGTCTCCCCCAACGTCTCCAGCTGTCTGTAAGGCAAATAGTGCTTGTTGGGAGTCTCGATCTTGATGTTCTTGACGTCGGGGCAGGCCGTCAGCACCATGCACCCCGCGTCGTATATCGTGGCCTGGAGGGACACCGAGAAAACCCCCCCAGAAGCGGGGCCGAATATCCCCTTCGTGAGCTCCGACACTACGGTCGTGCGTAGAGAGCTGTAGTCGAAGCTTCCGCCGCAGTCGCCGTCGATGTCTCCGGCGTAGGTCCACGTGGCGTCCATTTCTGTGCTCAGGCACCTCTCCTCGCAAGGCGGCAGGAGGGTGTATTTATCCTGGAGGTAGTTTGCGAAGCCGCTCTGCGTACTCTTGAAGATGGTGTACCCCTGGAGCTTGCTGGTGACAACTGGGACGTCGTCGCGGTCGAATTTGCAGTGGCCGACGTTCATCTCGGGGCCGCGCTTTATCCAGCCGTGGTCGTGGTCGGAACCGTCGACGACGGCGCGCTCCCAGACGACCTGACGGACGAGCGCCTCGGCGCCCGTCAGGATGGAGTACTCTGAAAGGAAGTGCTTGCAGAGGTCGACGGCGAACTGCTCGGGGGAGTCGGCCTTGGTGCGTTTGGCGACGACGTAGACGGTGTTCTTTTGGGTGTCGGTGGCGACGAGGTCGGTGTTGTCGTCGGCGGTGAAGACTCGCTCATAGGTGGGGGAGTACAGAGTAGTGTCCACGGAGTACTCGTAGCAGAAGTGCTTGGCTTCCGTGCGGACGACCTTCATCACCCTGACCTTGGCCTTGCCGTGAGAGTGGACGGGGAGGGAGAAGTCCTGGGTGCGGAGCTTGGTCAGCTTGGCTGGGGCTTCCGCAGCGTCGGTGACGGGGGCGATTCGGCCAGACATGGTAAGAGAAAGCGAGAGATGAAATCTGCGAAAGAAGAGGGAGAGGGGGTCAGGACAAACGATTCAGCGGCCGCAGCCCAAATGCAAAACCCAGACCCAGCCAATTTTTACACAGGCACCCAAACCATTCCATTCCCACTCGGATCGACACATATTAAATCAACAGCCGACACCAGGAACATTCTCCACATAAACGAGCGCTCCGCTTGGCTCCCGCCCCCCGAACCGGTAGAGGAGGGTGATAGCCGGCCACTGTGCCGTGAAACGGCCCTAACTCCGACAAACACTCCCTTACCGGTAGGATACGTATGCATGTATTTGAGATTGTGAGCAAAGCAAGAAACTGGCATAGTTCTTGTAATTCGGAGCCAAATTTCAGCTGAAACTGCGGTTGAACGCGGGATATTTTGCAAGGACTCATAACAACAATGCCACCAGCTCCCCATTCTCCAACCTACAGTTCGGAGAAGGTTGTGCTTTCGTATGAAAAGGATTCCTATTCCCCCCCTTGGAGGTCCGACTTGGTCATCTATGTTAACAACAAGAAAATGAGGGCTAGGGAGCTCGTGCACCTCACCCCGACAACCACGCTACTCAGCTTCTTGCGCGCCAACGGTCTGACGGGAACCAAGCTCGGCTGCGCCGAGGGGGGATGCGGAGCTTGCACTGTAATTGTCCAGAAGTGGGTAAATGAAAAGGTGGAAAACCGGAGCGTCAACGCCTGCCTGTTTCCGGCCGCTGCGGCCGACGGCTGCCACGTCGTGACGGTAGAGGGTTTGGGATCGACCCGCGGGCAGCTTCACCCCGTCCAAGAGCGCATGACGAAGTCTCACGGCTCGCAGTGTGGATTCTGCACGCCTGGCATCGTCGTTGCCATGTCCGCCATCTTCGCCAACAACCCCGAGGCGACGGTCGACGAGGTCGAGGAGCACATGGACGGTAACATATGCCGCTGCACAGGATATAGGCCCATCTGGGACACCGCCAAGAGCCTGTGCAGCGACGCCAAGAAGGGGCCTTGCGGAGAGAGGTGAGAGACGAGAATTGAGTATACTAATTTTATTATTTCTAACGCACTGCACCTCACCGCACTACAGCTGCAACTCTTGCCCGGAAAGGGACGGCTGCGACATCGAGCACCTCATTCCCGACCCCGGATGCTGCACATCCAACAATGTCAACTCAGAAGCGAATCCGTCCTGCAACGTATCCTCCTCCTCTGCAGACAAGTTCAAGTCGGACCCCGTGTTCAGCAAGAGCTTCAAGGAGATGGACTACGCCGGCCTGCCCTTTCCCGAGGAGCTGAAGGTCAAGACTTCCACCGCCCCTTTCACTGTAACCAAGGACGACGTCACGTGGTACGACCCGAGGACTCTGGAAGAATTGCTGGACCTCAAGAAATCCTTCCCAGAGGGCAGGATAGTCGTCGGTAACAGCGAGGTTGGCATCGAGCAGAAGTTCAAGAACATGAAGTACAAAGTTCTCATTGGCGGATCAAATGTGACTGCGGTGAAGGGCATCTCCGAGACCCCCACCCACTTCGTCTTCGGCGCCAACACCCCCCTGAACGACATTGCCCACCACTGTAGCCACGGAAATCCTTCTGAAGGTGAGAGATGCGACAACAATACCGTCACCATCACAACCACATTATTCTAACTCCCCGCACTCAGGCGCCACCCCCTTTGCGATCCACAACATGCTGCGCTGGTTCGCCTCGACCCAGATTAGGAACACTGCGAGTTTGGCGGGGAACCTCGCCACAGCCTCTCCGATCAGCGACATGAACCCCCTCCTCGCCGCCACGGGCGCCGTGATGAAGGTGCAGTCAAAGGAAAGGGGAGAGCGGCTCATCAATGTCAACGAGTTCTTCCTGGCCTACAGGAAGACCGCTCTCCAGAGCGACGAGGTCATCGTCGACGTGACAGTACCCAAGACCGGCAAGTTCGAGTACGTCTTCCCCTTCAAACAGGCGAAGAGAAGGGAGGACGACATCAGCATCGTGACTTGCGTGATGAGGGTGAGGCTTGTCGCGAAAGACAACCTTCTCGTCGTCGCTGAAAGCGCCTTCGCATTTGGCGGCATGGCGGCCAAGACCGTTGCGGCCCCTTTGACCTCGGCCTTCCTGCTGGACAAGCCGTGGACGACCAAGACCATCACCAAGGCCAAGAAGGAACTCTTCAAAGACCTGCCCTTGCCAGACGACGTCCCCGGAGGCCAGCCCGAGTACAGGAGAAGTCTAGCGGCCAGCTTCCTCTACAAGTTCTTCGTCTCGGTGTGCGTTCAGCTCGAGAAGGACGCCGGAGAAATTCCCGTCGAGGCCATCCCAGACAGGGAAAAGTCTGCTGCCCGTTCCTTCGTGACGTCGAGGAAACCCGTCATGGTCGGAACCCAGCGTTACCCGAAGCCGAAGTTCACCCCTGGGCTCGAGGACGGCACGGATGCAAAGGAGGCGAGCCCGCCGGTGAGCAAGATGGCGATGAAGAAGGATGCGGTGGGGAAGGCAATCACCCACCAGAGCGGGGCGCTTCACTGCACCGGAGAGGCCAAGTACACCGACGATATTGGCTTGCCGGCCGACGGCCTCGATGGCTGTCTGATTCACTCCACGGTGGCGGGGTGCGACATCAAGTCGATTGACACCTCCGTCGCCGAGAAAATGGAAGGCGTCGTCAGAGTCGTCTTGTACAAGGACCTGGTGGAGACGGGTGGCAACAACAAGCTGGGGCCGGTCATGAAGGACGAGGAGGTGAGAGGCGAAGTGCTGCGACCACAATCACTACTACTATTTTATTCTAACTCGCCGTTTCGCTCCTCTCGTCGCAGGTCTTCGGCACCAAGAGGGTCAGGCACGTCGGCATGGTCCTCGGCCTGGTCTGTGCGGAAACTCTCGAAATCGCCCAGGAGGCGGCCAGGGCGGTCAAGGTGGAGTACGAGAACCACGACGACAACGTCATCGTGAGTATCGACGAGGCCATCAAGGCAGGATCCTTCTACCCCACGACGGACCACACGATCGAGAGCGGCGACGTCAAGGCTGCCTTGGAAACGCCGGGGGCGGTGACTGTCGAGGGGACCTTTAGAATCGGAGGACAGGAGCATTTCTACTTGGAGTGCAACACCACCATGTGCGTCCCAAAAGAGGAGGGCATGGTCGTTCACACCAGCAGTCAGGCCCCGACGAAGACCCAGATGTTCTGCGCCTCCGCCGCCGGAATACCAGCCAACAAGGTCGTCTGCAAGATGAAGAGAATGGGAGGAGGTTTTGGAGGAAAGGAGACGAGGAGCGTCTTCGTTGCGGCCGCATGTGCCGTCGGAGCCAAGGTCACGGGGAGGCCCGTTAGGGTAACGTTGGACAGGAACGTGGACATGCAAACAACGGGGCAGCGCCACGCCTTCGTGGCCAGGTACAAGGCCGCGGCGGTTGTGGAGGGCGGTTGGGCGAAGGTGAGAATGCGAGGAGCGAAGCGACGAGCTGAGAAGGCGTGTGTACTGGATATCGATAAGCCATCGTCGATACGGGATTCTAACGTCACGCTCGTCGCAGCTGCTCGCCATGGACGTGAACATGTTCAGCAACGGCGGCTGCAGCTTGGATCTCAGCGGGCCCGTAATGGACAGGTCGCTGTTCCACCTGGACGGAACGTACAAGTGGCAGGCCTTGAAGGTCCACGGCATTGTCTGCAAGACGCATCAACCCCCGCACACCGCCTACAGAGGGTTCGGCGGTCCCCAGGGCATCGTCGCCGTGGAACACGTCGTCGACAGGCTCGCGAAGAAATTGGGCATCGACGCCACCGAGCTGAGGGAGGCGAACTTCTACAAGGAGGGCGACGCCACCCACTTCGGTCAAACCATCGAGGAGGGTACCTGGAACGTCCCCAGGAGCTTCTCCGACGTCAAGACTCAGAGCGGGGTCGAGAAGCGAAAGCAAGAGGTCGCCGAATTCAACGCAAACAACAAGTGGAAGAAGCGGGGGCTGGCCTACATTCCCACCAAGTTCGGAATCGCCTTCACGGCGAAGTTCATGAATCAGGGAGGCGCTCTGGTCCACGTTTACCAGGACGGCACAGTCTTGGTCAGCCACGGCGGCACTGAAATGGGGCAGGGCTTGCACACCAAGGTGTGCCAGGTCGCAGCTCAGGCGTTCGGCATCGACAGCGACTCGGTCTTTGTGGACGACAGCGACACGAGCAAGGTGGCCAACACCCAGCCGACGGCGGCGAGCATGAGCACGGACATGTACGGCATGGCGACCTTGGACGCCTGCAGGCAGATCCTCAAGAGGCTGCAGCCCTTCAGGGAGAAGCTGGGCGAGGATGCAAGCTTAGCGCAGGTCGCCACGGCGGCCTTCTTCGAGCGGGTCGATTTGAGCGCGCACGGCTTCTACGCGCTGAGCGATGCGAGGTGCGGGTACAACTGGGATGCCGTTCCCGACGGGACCGAGACTGGGCCGGACAACAGCTTCCGAGGGCACCCCTTCAACTACTTCACGCAGGGCAGCTGCTTCAGCTTGGTCGAGGTCGACCTCTTGACGGGCGACCACAACATTTTACGCAGCGACGTGGTGATGGACGTCGGAAGCAGCATCAACCCGGCCATCGACATTGGCCAAATAGAGGGAGCCTTCGTCCAGGGCGTTGGCTGGAGCACCGTGGAGGAGCTCATCTGGGGCGATGAGGAGCACAAGTGGGTCAGGCCGAGGGGAAGGCTGTTCACCCAGGGCCCCGGCTTCTACAAGCCCCCCGCTTTCAACGACATGCCCGCCGAGTTCAACGTCACGCTCATGGACGGGGTGGCGAACAAATTCGCCGTCATGAGCAGCAAGGCGATCGGGGAGCCCCCCTTCGCCATGGGCACCGCGGTCTTCTTCGCCATCAAGGACGCCCTGGACCACGCCAGGAAGGAGCAGGGCATTGAGGAGGAGCTGATTTTGATGCATCCGGCGACCAGCGAGAGGATTCGCATGAGCGTGGGAGACGGAATTTGCGTAGAAGGCGGCGGAGGGGCGGCCTTCCAGGCCAAGGGGAGTTACTAAGGGGTACTGAATTAGGGTAGGGGGACTAGGCTTTAGACGAATTACGAGGGGCTTTTAGGGGCTTACGTGGGGTTATGCGAAATTGTGGGGGTTATTGGGGGGAGCGGAGCGGGGCCACGGTACGGGCTTCGCACGCATAGTTCAAGTGAATTGGGAATAAACAGTGCCGCAATACATAATTTCGGTCAGACACATGATAAGCACTACTGAACAAAATAATAAAGAGAGAGAACATTTCATGGAAAAAATTTAGTCTTCGTGTCAGTTCGCCTCAATCGGCATCGTCAACATTTGTCAACGCGACGGGCTCTCTTTTTATTCGTTGTATTTCGATTTAATTAGCAGGCGCACAGAAGCAACATAGCTGCAGCAGCGCAACGTAGGCCGGGTCTTAGCAGCTCACAGGAAAGACCTTCCTCAACCGCGATGTACTCTTCTTTTCTAAATATTCAGCCCGCATGAACTTGAGTGAGTTGCAACCCTCGCCCTCCGTCCCCTTGAAGAGCAACGTCCGAATGTCGACGTTACCCTTAATCACATGCCCATTCACCTCCAGCAAGAGGTCCCCCTCGTGCACCCCTGCTCCAGCTGCTGCCCCCTTCACCTCGATTACTTTCTTCCCGAATACCCGATTCATATCCAGCTTGATCCCGAGGAACTGTTGAAGGGCAAAGCGAAGCGTAGGGTCAGGGTTAGAACTATGGCCCGTGTATGGCCCATGTTTACACATCCAATTGTCACGGGGCACTGCCGAACGAATCCCTCGCAGCACTCACCTCGAGATTACTAGATAAGACGACTTCGAACGTAGGAGCAGGGAAGTTTAACTGCTTATTTCTATTTCCATTTCTTGCCGAGGGAACTTCAGCTCTTACAACATCCAGCTCATCCCTCGTATATGTCCCACTAGTGTGTGCGTTGCCCGAAGCAGGTGAAAGTAGCAGGTGAGGCTTGTCATAGAAGCTGTTGGACTCGCTCAGGTCCAAACTACCTGCCGAGTACACGGTTGAATCCGTGCCATCGCTGACTTCCGAAGTCGAGTCGAAGAAGGCCATACGAAAAAGCTTTTGTGAGAGTCGACAAACGTTTTTGGGTGCTGTTCAGCTGCCTCTTTTTCACTGCTGGCACCCACCTAAAACCTAATCTTGCTCATATTAACGTACAGCTAGCACGTTAATTATAATTATCCATCGCTGAAACCAACCCCACTCTCCTATCCCTCGTGACACATTCCTTCCTCCACCCTCCCGGCCTGCTCAACTTCCCCTGCTTTCCTTTCTCCCCTTCCTCGCCCAACTCCCCCTCCCCCAACTCTCTGCTTCAATGTCTAACGACGCTGAACCCTCGGCGAAAACCCTCCGAGAAGAGCTCGACGAAGCCCTCGCCTTACTCGTTGCGGAGCGCAGGACTAACGCTCTCCTCAAAGTGGAGAAGGAGGAGGCGGCCGCCCAGCTTGATGCAGAGCACAGGGTCAACGCCGTGGCGGTCGCGAGACTCAACGCGGAGAAGGAAGAAGCTCTCGCCCTACTTAGGGAGAAGGACGAGGCGGCCAGAAAGCTTCAAACGGTCGTCGCCGAGATCAACGGTGACGAAACTCTCCAAGCGCGTCGTCGCCGTGCCGACGCTACCACTACCTCCGGCGGCGGCGGGACCTTCGACCGGGACAACCCAAGGGTAAAGAATTTTGGGCCGAACGTGCTGAGCTCGAATACGACCATCAACAGCTGCCTGACCAAGGTCACGATCCTCGAGGATCCCTTCATGTTTCTCTAGGCCCTCCTTGGCGACCAGATGAAGGTGGGCAAGATGCTCTACCAGAAGATTGTGGAGGAGAACGTTTTTTACTGGAGCTGGGTTAGGGTTAGGGTTAGGGTTAGGGTTAGGGTTAGGGTTAGGGTTAGGGTTAGGGTTAGGGTTAGG
>BRXX01000488.1:0-26702 GCA_030267905.1 Triparma verrucosa
CCATGACGGGAGTCACGACGAGGACGATGACGAGAAGTCCGAGTGCGTTCATGTTTATCGAGGTGAATGAGGGGCCTACGGAGGTACGACAGCAGTCAAACGAGGAAGAAGAGAGTGTTAGAAGGGATCGAGATGTGTATATTAGAGGGGTCTTATAATAGCAGAAAGGTGTGGCAAAAAGTTAAACGAAACGTCCCGATCCTGGCCCAACATTCCCCACCCAATGATGTTTGTTAAAAAATCTCAAAGGCTTGACAGCCAAGACACCCTCAAATATATCCACACAACGTACGTTGGCCGGGTTCAGATTTATCCAGTGTTACTGTTATAGCAAGGTAACGTCATTGAACCCCACCCCTCATTGCTTTGTCCACGTACTTTTGTCAATCAGGATGTCTATTAAGGTAGGATATCTAAATACTCTGGAATCACCCCACACGCTTGACAGCTTCACACTTTATAATAATTAGGCCGCCACATTCACCATCCACCACATATCTACACAACCGACAATCACAGTAAATACGTACTGCTCTACGACTCTACTGTCAGTCATTAAAAGGCTTCCTCACAATCCATCTCTCACAATCCTAGCCTCAGGACATTCAGTTTTTGGTTAGTTTCCATCCCCCTCGCGTACCGATCCCCATTTCCAACATACGAGTCGTCCCCAACCTCTTCCAAGGACCCCCACGCACAAACGTCAATCTCCAATTATCCGCGGTCATTCCACAAGGCCCCTCCCCGGCCCATCCGTTGGCCCCGCCCCAGATAATCGTGTATGGCTGAATTGTGTGTCTCCTCGTTATACCCGTCCCTCAGCGGTGTACACACTGGCCGTGCGTAAATACTCGGTGGCCCGTGCCAACCTGTAATACGCTCCACTTGTAGTGTTCAATATTAATTGCCCGGCCGGACCTCTGGAGCAGACCGACAGAGAAACGTCTAAGGCCAGTTGTCCACCTGTTAGCTCATCCCCGCGCTTCGAACGCCCCGCGTACCAAAATACGGTCGCGCCCACTGCGACCGCCAACGTCGAAATTAAGCCAGCGAAGTCTAACTCCCCATTTTACAATCCACAGCTGAGAACGACGCAACGTCCTGTCACCATCCTTCAACATCAGTCTTATCCAAACAAATCAACAAAGAAATGAATTACACGCTCGCATACGACGACGAAGTCCTCCTCCCTTGCATGTTATTAGATTCTTCTATATCGGATTTCGCGGTTTTAAAATGCGGGGATGTTGTTGATATCGTTAGGAGGGAAAGGAGGGAGGGGGAGGGGGGGAGGAATGTAGGTTAGTTTTGCAGCCACTGAACAGTATTTTATAACATTATAAGTGCACTGATAAGTGCACTGTTGCAGCATAAGTAAGGTGCAGTGCTGTGCAGTGCAGTGTGGAAAGATGGGAAGGGAGGCGAAGCGGCGAAACAAGCCGAAGCGAAGCAGTGTAAATGCCAATGGTTTAAGGATAGCTGCGAACGCGTTATGCTGCTCATCGTTTATGCTGCTCGTAGATTATTCTGCGAGTAGAATGACGTTCAATGACGTTCAATGACGTTCAATGACGTTCAATGACGTTCAATGACGTTCAATGGCGATCTAACAAAAATAATCAAATTCACGTTCGCACGCAGTTGTTGAAGATGATAATGGTTTCCGCGAAGTCCATTTAAAACCTAACGAAGTTATTCCTGCTCCGTCCTTTATCGCTCCTCCCCCTACCACGGCACCTACTCCCGCTCCCGCTCCTGCTCCCGCTCCCACATTCGACATCTCGAACCTCGGCGTAAAATCGTCCCTATCCTCTGTCCCCAACGTTCAACCGAACCTTCCTCCCCCCCCCCCTCCAACCCTCCAAGGTTCTACCCCCCCTTCCTCTCTCCCTCCTCCTCCTCGCCACCTCCCCTCTGGCGCCGGCGGCGTCTTCGAGATAAGGGAAGTCGTGGATTCAGACGGCAATGAAATAAGCTCGCATGTTGTCGACGTTATCGAGGCGAAGGATAGTATTGAGAGGAGGGTTAAGGATTTGGGGATTGAACCGAGTAAGGAGGAGGAGGATCACGTAGGAGAAGAAGTAGTAGAAGAAGAAGAAGAGGAAGAAGCTCTCTCCCTCGTAGAAATCGACTGGGACGAACTGGAAAGGAAGGAGAGGGAGGCTGAGATGGCCGAGGCTGGGGTCGTGGAGGGGAAGGGTTGGGGGAAGGGTTTTTTGAGCAACGATAAATTGGGGGAGAAGAAAGGGGAGAAGAAGAAGAAGAAGAAGAAGAAAATTCAGGGTCCTGAAAAGACGGCGCCTGATCAGCAACTAAAGAAGGCACCGGAGCCCGCTCCTAAATCCCCCCAACACCCAACCTTCCAAAGCAACGGTCTCCGCGTCCACTTCAAGCCCCCCAAGAAGCCCGCCTCGGGGCAGCACGTCCACTGGCCTTCTAGCCCCGAGGAGATGAGGACAGTCAAAGAGATACCTAACGAGAACAGAGGCACCCCCGTCCCCAGTCCCAACAAACCTCTGTGGGGTATATTTGACGAGGAGTCGTCGTCGTCGTCGTCGTCGTCGTCGTCGCCCGCCCCCGCCTTAGACATGTCCTCCCTCGGCGTAAAATCTTCGTCCAACCTCGTCCAATCCGTCTCCCGCCGCGACTCAATCCAACTCGCCAAGCAACGTTCTTCAAGCCTAGAAGACGTCCCCTCCCCTCCTCCTAGAAAGGCCGCGGTCCCTACTTTCCCCCGTCCTCCTGTTAAGGAAATTCAGGAAAATAAAATAGAAAAGAAACCGAGTGTACCACGTCAAATGAGTAAAGTTGAACGGAGGCAGGCTTTAGAACAGTCTAAGCAGACGGCGTTTAATGGGGTTATTAAAGAAAGCGTTGGGGAGAGCAAAGTTGAGAGGAGGAAGAAAGAAGGTGGAAGAATAAGTAAATTTAAAAGCGAACGACGTTGAAGAAATATTAAACGCTATATTTTATTGTGCCTTATCAGGTTCTACCTCCCCCCTCCCCTTCTTAATAAAGGTAAGCTGCCCAGTTACGCCCCTCTCCAGATCCTCTCCCCCCACCCCAAAAAGCTTCACCAAAGCTGCGTCAACAATCTCAACATCCTCCCCACGCCACGAGTAAAGCTCTGAAACTCTCTTGACGAATTCAAAGGAAGAAGAACCGGACATCCACGCGGGTCTTTCGACGATATTGTTCTCGTACTTCTCGATTAAATCGACGCATATCCATTCAGTTATTTCAGAGAACGGGAGGTATATGGGGTGGATGCATTTCAGCCAGACTAAGTAACGCTCGTCGTCCTTGGTTCTGAGGTTGGCGTCGTTGACGTTCCAGATTTTTGAGGATCTCCAGCAGGAGGCGTTGTGGGAGCGACCTGTTTTAGGCTTTTTAAAGGAAACGTTAGAATAACACGTTTTTCACGGAAGGGCGGACAACCTTTTTTAGATAACACATGAATCTCTCACCTTCCAGAAAAGGGAACGGTTGAAGTTGGGGTTCATGAACTTGAAAAATAATGTCAATCCAATCACGGCCAACCCCAACGAAGCAAAATAAGCGTACAATCCCGTCAAAGTGTCGAGGTAGTGCGTCTCGTCGATGTTCAGGAGTGCGTAATAAATGATTATGCCGTTGCTAAAAAGACGCCAGCAAATTATTGTGCTAAAGACCTCGGGGCCGAATTCCATGGGAGCGGCGACGATGAGGAAAGGGACGGCGCACATGAGCAAATAGTAACAGCTGTAGATTGCCACGGGCACGACGACGGTGCTGACGAAGGATTGCCCAGGATTGACACTGAAGCCGAAGAACCCCCTTTCAAGGCCATGTAAGAAAAGCAGATAATCATTTCGACGGCTAGCACGATAGCTAGGACGCTCAATCCCACCGCCTGAGTCAAGAGTGCCGACGCGAAGATAAACTGAGAGAAGTAAGTGGTGAGGAACAGGAACATGCCGAGCATGCAGCTGGCTCGACTGTGCTTGGGACCCAGCCGAAATAGGGGTCGTGGGGGACGTCGACGTATTTTGTCGTAATGAAGCCGAAATTTCCGTCCGTCATGATGAAAGCTCCGCTAAGCAATGATGAGGCGACCCCTATGACTTGGATGGATCTGATGTTAGCTTTTCTGGTGGCCAGCAGTCCGGAGGCTTGAATGATAGCCTCTGGAATTGACTCAAAGCCGATCTCAGCAGCCTTCATGTTCGCATACATGATCACAGGCTTGATCATCAGATCTCTGTCGTCTCTACCAGTCCACACCTGGAAGCCTTCAATCAAGGGGGATAGTCCGAATAATGCCAACAAGGTTCTACCGAAGCGCTCTGTGTTGAACTTGTTGCCGTATTGTAAGAAGGTTATGAGTGCCTGAGCGAACAACGCAAGCGCTGCAAAAAAGGCCGTCAAATCTGCCAACCTCGTGTTTCCGCTCTGGTAATACGAGCGGGCGACGAGAATGTCAGTGACGAGGTCGCCGTAGCCAAGGACGAGCGATAAAAGGGTCTTAACGCCAACGCCTATCCTGCTCATTTTCGCGAGGGGACGAATCAACTTGGCGAGCTCGGAATAGAACGAAATCTGCTTATCCCTGACTGAAGCAGGCATGTTGGGTTCATTGGGCATGTTCCGGTCGTACCACAGCTTTATGTCAGACTCGGTATCGATGGAAGAGTTCGTAACGGTGACAATGAAGCTAACTGCTACATCCTTGATCTCCACGAACGAAGCGTCATCCCAACCTTTCTCCTTTACTACTGAATCAGGCATATCCTCCAAGTTCCTCCGCTGCTCTCTTGGATTTGAGGAACCAGCGAGCGAAAGCCTTCGCAGTTCCAGCAACTGGTCCGGGGGCAATTCCGAAGCCGAGAGTCTGCGATCATTTCTGATTCCGTAATCATCACCCAGCTCCTTCTTTTGGCCTGCCTCCTTAGCAGGTGTGAGGGATTCAATTTTCACCATTTTTTTAAGGAAAGCGATCCGTTTGGGTTTGGATATTCGGTTCGCGAGGGGAGATCAAATATAAGTCAGGATCTTATTTTTGGGAAGTATTTGGAGAGTGATCGACGGATAGGTGTTTCGCTGTAAACTCTAAGAGGAAAAGCAATGTCCGAAAAATGGGATGTCAGAGAAGGCAATATGGGATGGTTTTTTACTTTAGATAACAATTCGAATATCTTAACGACGTTCAATACGTGATATAAAATTATTTTCACGTACAAATCGATCATTGCTATCGGAATTAAAAATAAAAATTGTTAGTAAACGTCGTTAAGTTATTCGAATTGTTACCTAAAGTCAACCAAAAATTGATCCTTTTAATTTACTCGAGGACCCAGCAGGCGTGTTATGTCGTTGAGTTTTTGCTCCAGCCTCATGATTTTAAGATTCTGTTCTTGTACGATTTCTCGTAATTCATTTACTTCTTCGTTTTTCTCAACTTCCTCCCCCCTCCCCTCCCCCTCTTCTCCCTCTTCTCCCTCTTCATCTTCGTACTTCTTCTTCTTCGAGAGCCGCCTCAAAAAACAGTACAGGCATAAAAACTATGAAGAGCGAAAAGCGAGGAAAGCAAAGGAAGGGTCATCAATGACATCATTAGAAAATGCGACGAACGTTGGGAGCAGTCTACCTTACACCCTTCTCAGCTCGTCGCTTCGCACCTCTTCGTGGCCTCACCTGAGAGATGATCGTCATCATGAAAATACTGCCAAGAAAAAAAACACCCTCGGCGAACAACTTGCCTTTCAAACTTCCCAAACCCAAGCTGATGAAACCTTGAACGATCGAGCATAGCAAAATTGCGCATTCGAGCTTACTGAATTTGAACTCTACGACGTCTTTAGCTGTTGTTTTAGATATTCTCATGAAAATTTCACCGACGATTAGACAGAGCAAGAACGCTGTGCCTTGGAACAAGGCCACTGTGGCTTCTTGGTACCCGTCGGTGGACAGCTCTTCCGCTTTGAATCTGTACGATAATAAATAAGAGATATTAGATAATGAAATATCACCAACTTGTTGCTTAGCTCCGAGCAGTTTGGCTTCTCACCTTCGGAAATCATGGTAAGTTAAATATTGAGTCTCGGTAGTAGGGAGAGGGTTCTCCGAGATTTCAGAGGCCCATTCGACGGCTTCTTCATAGGTCAAGTGAGTGGTTGGAGTCTTGAAGAGAGGGAGCTCGACTATGTCGACTTTCAAGTGGCCGAGGACGTGGTTGCCGTCGAGGACGGGTCTGTCGTCGGCTGCCAGACTTCCCAAGCATTTGTACTCGGTGTTGCCCACTCCGTACGAGCCTTCAGTGTAATTGCAGAGGGGGGTGAACTCGGCGTACTCGTTATTGTAGAATAGGACCTCCACGTAGCCGGACATCTGATAAACTGCGAAATAATACACCACAGGAGCTGCAGACGCGAGGTGCGTAAGCATTTGCATGGAATTTTCGATTGTCTTTGTTCCGTAGTCTCTTTGCATACAGCGCTGACTCAACTGCAAAATCTTATATAAGGGCGTGGAAACAAATGTTGAGCCCATTAAAATCACCGACGCGACGGTATTGTAGCCATCAAATGTCCTGAAAGACCATGGTGCGAACATGTTACTCGTGGCGAGCCCCCACGGCAGCGCATAGCAAGCCACCCGGAGAGGCCAGGAGATTTCCGAAGACAAAGTCGTGGCCCAAACTAGGATAATGATAAATACATACATGAGCATGAACTGTGCACTTGACTGGTTGCTGTTTTGAAAGCGAGCACAAATGCAGCTTACGCCGATGATGAACAACATTGCCGACACCAAGCACCAAGCGAACTTCCTCATGGTAGCAAGGCTGACCTGAGACAAGTTTCCTGATGGCATGTTGATACTCATGTCGCCGCCCAGCGCCGTCATTGTCGCAGTGCCGGCAGCGGGCGTCTGGAGGCCGTCTGGATTTATGGCCGGGCTGGGCATCTGGTCAAACGAAAAGGCATGGTTGTTTTTGGAAGCTTTAAGGCGGTTCCGGGACGTTGGGGTAAGAGGCGTAAACTCGGACTCGTCATCATCCGAGGGGGAGATTTGGGGTCGACCCTTAGCGCTGAACATCAGAGAGCAGTTAGGTTTTTCTAATTTGTGGGTTCGAAATCTCTGTTTCACAGGCAAAAGCCTTCAAAAAATCTCAGGTCCCAAACGACTAACAAACCACAAATCCACCACCGCTGACACATACCCTTATTTGAACGGCACCCAATCGACACAAACAAACAAGCCCACGTCGCGCCCCCCAAACACCAGTTCAAATCTACTACTCGAGATCGTTGCTCCCTGCCCTCCTTCCCCTCTCCTCCCCCCTATCCCAATCCCCCCTCCACCTCGGCTCAAAAGCAAGCATGTCTGCCGAGACAGTTTGGCACGAGTACACGACTGACGACGGAACCCCTTATTATATTAACAGCGAGACGCAAGAATCTCAATGGGACCCTCCCTCGGATGGTTTGCTTTCACCTGCCAGGGACATTGACGAAGATCGATCTGAATCGCCCGCCGCGCTCACGAACAATTACATGGACGACACCGTCGTGAGTGACAATGCGATCGTGGCAGACAGCTTCGTCGACGATACGCTTGATAACATTTCAGCCCTGCAGGTGGACCAGCTGCAGATAGACCAGGTCGACCCTTCTTCTGGACCCTCCTCGCCGCAGAGCCAGGCTCTGGAGGAACTCGGCTGGGTGAAGTACTCGACAGAGTCCGGCGACCCTTATTATTACAACCTGGCGGAACAACAAACGCAGTGGACAATTCCCGAGGACGTTCTTGATAAGGAGGCAGAACTGATTGCCTCTGGCAAGTATGAGCAGGGACCGATGACGGGCGAGTCCACAGTGTCGAGGAGGCATGCGAAGAGCATAACGGCCGTGGACAACCCCGCCATCGAGTACGACTACGACAGAGCGAGGCTGTCTCCTGCCTCCTTCTCTCCCGGGTTCAACAAATCTCTCAACCCGAATAGCGCCAGTAGTTTCAAGGCGAGCTCTCGGGGACAGGGTGAGAAGTGACAAGTGACAACTAACTTCGCGCATCAGTACATAAATAATTCTAACCCACCCCACCACCACCACCACCACCACCAACAACAGGCAAAGTTTCTTTTGCCAACGCCACCGCAAATGCGCTGGGCGAGAGCAACGGCGGGGCGATGAAGGCCAGCGATCTGGACATTTCCGCCTACGATAACCTGGACCAGACAACCCTCGTGGAGGCTAGAAAGAGCATCAACCCCATCACATTGTCCAAGATCAGAAAGAGGTTCAGGGCAGCCTCGTACACCTACGGCGGTGTCAACTGGGACAAAGTCTTCGGCCAGTTCGACACCTCCGGGGACGGAGCCCTCGACGCTGAGGAGTTCTTCCTGGCGGTTAGGGCGGGCCTTAAGATTCCGCCAAGGGAGGTCACCGACAGGGACGTCGAAATCATTCTCCAGGCCCTCGACATGAACGGCGACGGAAAGATCGATCTCATCGAGTTCGCAGCCTTCTTGCAGGAGGAAGATCCGAAGTCGGAGGACCAGCAACTGAAGAGGAGTATAGTCGGACTGCGACCCGCTGCGGCCAAGTCGGACTTCAGCACGTCGAACCTAACTCACAGCGCTCTCATGATGGTCGGAGGGGCGACTCCGTCGCTTGAGAAAGCGAAGCTCGCCAAGGAGGAGCTCGAAATGCAGCGCCGGGCGAGGGAGATCGCTGAGAAGAAAAAGAGGGGGGCCTCCGCGAGGGGTTGGCATAGCGCCAAGATGGCGACCAAGATATTGAATGTCATGCCCCTGAAGGACAGGCTCAACCCGAGGCTCGAACCCAGGTGAGAAGTGAAATGCGAGAACTTTTGCTCGAACTTTTGCTCGTGTGCAGGCCGCATAGTTTTTTTTTTAACACGTCGCTTGCTCCTCCTGCTTCGTCCTCCCAGGGGGCAAAGAAAGGCCAACAAGACGTGGACAAAGGCCGCACACAGGCTCAAGATTGCGAACGCCGCCCAGAAGATGTGGAAGTGCACGGAAGTGCGGCACGCGGCGTACGAGTTCCTCCTTCTCGGAAACGTCGACCAGAGTCAATTCAGCGAGGTCATGAAGTCCTACCAGGTGGCACACAAGAAGAACAAAGCCAGTCACGTCACGCCGGCCATCATGGAGTCCCTCAGGAAGAAGGTGAGAAACTGCGAGGAGCAAACCGACAAAAGGCCGGGAAGGCGTTAATTCTGCTTCCGTCTCCGGCAGAACCACCGCCATGCAATTCTAACTCGTTACGGTCAACTTCATCGACTCGCGTCTTGCTTCGCTCGTCGCAGCTCAAGAGTTACAGCTACACTACTAACGGTCCCGACTACGTGAAGCTCTTCAATATTTTCGACAATGACAGAACCGGCAAGGTGACGTTTCATAGGTGGCTGCAGGTGATGAGGAAGACGTGCAAGTTCCCCAAGTATATGCTGAACGATGGAGACGTCTTGGAAGTCTTTCAGACCATCGCTGGTCACGACGAGAGCGAGCACCCTAATAGATTTATCGACCAGGCCCACCTTCTCAAGTTCATCAAGACGGACGTGCCGGCGGCCCTGTCCATGTCGTCGCAGAACAACGGAAAGGTCTCGCAGGCCGAGGTCCTTATGTACGTCATTGACAAGGCCAAGAAGCGCTTGAGGCAGTCCGCGGTGAACGCCAAGGTCACCGACTGGAACACCATGTTTAGGCTGTACGACAGCGACGGTAGCGGCGGCCTCGACTTCAACGAATTCTCGAGGATCTTCAGGGTAGACTTAAAGCTGACCAAGAAGGAGCTCAGCGACGACGAGCTGCGCCTCGTGTTCGACTTCATCGACGACGATTTGAACAAAACCATCTCTGCGGTTGAATTTAGCAGGTTCTTGCACAGCGGCGAAACGGAACGCAGGTTCCCAGTGCAAGGGGACGACACGCTACTGCTCACCAGTGAGATGTCAGGCGATATCCACCGGTCTCACGAGAGACAGAAAGTCGGGGGAATGGGCGCTCATCATGTCGTTGCCGCCAAGGAAGACAAAGCCAGAAGGGAGCACGTGAAGGGAGTCGTCGAGAAGATCAGGAAGAGAGCGCGGGCTTACTGCTACTCAACCCACGGACAGGTGAGAATTAAGGCAAATAGACATACTAATTTGTAATGTATCGACGTCAGTCTCCGCCGTCTCCAGTTCTTCTAACTCGTCGCTTCGCTCCTCGTGCTCGCAGGACTTCGGCATCGTTTTCGGAAACTTTGACAAAAGCCACGACGCCTACATCAGCCCGGACGAATTCAGAGTCGGCGCGCGGAAGATCTTCAAGATCCCTCCCCTCGAGCTCACCGACAAGGAATTATTGGACGTGTTCAAGATCATTGCCACCAATCAGAATAAGAAGAGTCAGAATCAGGAAGAGGAAAACGAGTGGATTGGCAAGGAGTCGTTCTGCAGCTTCATGGGGAAGGAAGACTCGGCAACCGATGAGTACGCCGCCGCTTGGGAACATACAGATGAAGAGAAGAAGAGAAAAAGAATCTTCCAGAGTTTCGCGCAGAAGGTGAAGGCGAGGGCGTACGCCAGCCACAGAAGTGGCCAGGACCTCGAGCAAGTCTTCAGAATGTTCGACCAAGACTCTTCGGGGACCCTAACTTACAATGAGCTCAACGCGAGCATAAGAAGGTTCTTGCACATCCCGGAGGAGGAGATTTCGAGGAGGGACATTATGGTGATTTTCAAGTTGCTGGACAAGGATCGTAACGGCGAAGTCAGCATCGAAGAGTTCCTCGAGGCATTGTCATAAAATCAGCACATAAGCCCTCTTTATATGAAAATAAACAGCGATTACACATTACAGCTTCCACTCGCCAGATTTTTTCAACGTTGCATTACGCTCGGTGACTCGCTCTTTAGCTTGAATTTGCGCCTTGTTGTATTCCTCCTGCTCCTTCCGCCCCGCCCTCGGGCTCTCGCTGTAGAACTCGTCCCCGTAATCTCTAGCTTGCGGCTGAAGATTGGGGCTAGCTGTGCCGTCGTCGTCGTCTCCATAATCCTCGTCTGGCGCCCTTGTCCTGTCTTTTCGGCCGACCGGCGAATCTTCGTCGTTCTTGGGTTAGAATTGCGTAGTGACCCACTCGCTCCATAACCATATTTCCAGCTGTCTCTGTCGCTGTCGCTCACCTTCCTCCTCGGGCACCTTCATTTTAATCCAACTATCGAACGCGGTGACCAGGCTCTGTACGCACTGCTCCTTTTGGTGCAGTAAAAATTTGTATTCGGACTTGCACTCGTTTAGTTCCTCCATCTTGACTCGGTAGGCCTTCTTCGCGGCCTTGAGCTGCTTCGTGGGGTCTTCGGCTCTTGGACTCGTCGGGCTGCCCCCGCTCTCGGTGCCCCGAAGCTGGGCCATCAGGAAGTCAATTCGATCCTTGTTGTAATTGATTTCGTTCGTAAGCTCCTTGATATTTCGCTTCTTCCCCTTCACCTGCGCCTTTGCGCGATTTAAGGCGTCGCTCCTCGCCTTCCCCGCTCCTAACTTGAATGATTCAAATTCGGCCTTTTTTTCCACGACATCACTTCCAACATACGGCTTGATCGGCGGCGTGGCAAATTGCGCTGGGCTGGCCGACCTGACGTTAGGAGGGGGCGTCTGGCCGGTGCTATAATCGTTGGAGTCCTTCCCAGCAGGCGACCTCGTCTTCATCTCAGGCCTCTTCTTCACAGGACTGACGCTCATGTTGCTCCGGGGCGTCATCTCTCTGACGCCTTCGTCTCCGACAGCCTCGACGTCCTCACTGCCACGAATCTGCTTCTTCCTAGCAATGTATGCGTCACTTGTTGGACTGAGCATCGTCTCCTCCACAGCCAAGTTGCCGCCGCTGAAAAGCGGATTTATGCCCACCGGCTCCAAAGGTCCATCTCCTTCGCCCGCACCCGCCTCTTCCCGTCGCGGTGTCCGCATGATGGTGGTTCCTCCCCCGACCTCCCCCTTGCCCTCGATGATCATTCGCCTCATCTCCGCCATGATCACTCGCGTGTGTGTCAGGCTCTGCACCTCCATCTCCGCCCCCTCGTCCTCGATGTACGCGAAGATTTGATCTTTCACCTTTTGCATGTCCCGGGGCGTCGGTTGCTCGTACATGACGGCTACGCGCCCCGATACAATATCATGGAATGCGAGCTCCTCCTTGAGTTGCTTAATCTGTCGCAGGAGCTTTGCAGAACCAACGCCACTTTTTGAAGATTCATTCACAGTCGGCTTATTTTTCACCATTTGCATTCGCGTCGCGAACTTCAGCGTCGAAATCGTCTGATCGAGGTGATTGAGGTGGGGCCAAACACACGCGATCATTAGAGTATTGCAATTTCCCCCGAGGGAGTCCTTCAGGACATGCGTCAATTTGCTTTGGCGGTACGGAATGTGATCCCTGCTCTTACTGGCCAAAGCGATCACCACCTGCTCCAGGAAGCTCAAACTCTTGTTGATGTAGTTAGACTCTCGCTGCACCTGCCCCGCCGCTTCCGTCTTCACCAGCCTCTCACTTCCCGCGAGGTCAACAATATTGAGCTTGCTCGAGATCACCTTCCCCCCCTCGCTCCTGACGACGAAGTGAAAGGTGAATATGCAGTGACTTCGACTACTAGCGTCGTTCAGCTGATGCTCTGCTATTGCCCTGTTCATCTGTGACTCGAAAAGTAGATTGAGGCCCTCCTCACTGTTCTGCACCAAGACCATTCGAAGGCCTCGCACCTGCGGTCCGCTGCTGGCCGACTCGAAGAGAGCCAGAGTTGGCACGGCGGTGCCCGCCCCCGCCTCTCTGTTGGCCTTGCTGTATTTCCTATCGTCAACCTCCCTCTGCGAATCCTCCCCTCCAGCGAAGCCCAGCAAATCAAATAGCGATTCGTTGTAAATTTCGATACAGGAAACTCTAACCTCGATCCCTCCCTTGTCCTGTTTCTTCAACTCATCGAAGATTCCCGCGACCGCTCTGGCACACAGCCCACGGTCCTTGTAGCTGCCTCCGCTTCCCGCAGGGGGGCCGAACGTCGTGAAGGTCTTCCCCGCCCCTGTCTGCCCGTAGGTTAAGAGCGTTGCATTATAGCCAGCCAGAGCGCTTCGGATCAAGGGCACACACGAGAGCTGAAAGAGCGACGAGTTCGTCGTAGGCGGAGGAAGCAAACGGTCGAATTGAAACGTTGTGGGGCTCAGAGTGCCGCCATTAAGAGTGCTGTTGGTGCTCCCCGCCGGCTGGTCCAGTCCAGGAGAAATCCTTCCAGTATTACGCAGCGGATGAGGGGAGGAGATGGTGATGGTGTTGGAAACCGTGTCCAACGATAGTAGGTTAGGGGGAAGATCGATACCCTCGGTGTTATTCTTGGACGACTTTCCATCCTCGTTAGTCGGTCTTAGACGAACGAACACCTTAATGCGTGAGGAGGCAACCATTTATTATTGTAGAGCAAGCAGCCGACTTTGGTTTTGTGCAAAATATTGAGGAGAGGAGAGGTGTTGGGCGAGGAGGGGTGAAGGGTGGGGGGGGGGGGGTACACTTGCGATGCGCCCTCACAGATTATTTGGGACTGTGCCTTTCCTGGGTGCCTGATTCAATTTGGTTTCCTGCAATTTAAAAACTGACCTCCCTGGGAAGTGGTCTTGCTTTTTTTACTAAATCTAGCGACTAAATTTTTTGCCACAAATTTTGCCACGGGTTTTTCTATGGACCATCATGAGGGCGACCCTCATCAGTTTATGAATCCGGCACATCTTCAATTCCTTGTCCACGAAGACGACGAGCACGATGGTAAACACAGGAAGAAGACCAAGAACAAGAACAAGGAGGAGGAGGAGGGCAGGGGAACGAACACGCGCCAGTGGCACACGGTTGGGGCGACAGGGGATGCACCACGAGTCTTCAACGTTGACGACCTAGTGCCGGCCTACACAAGGTCTTCGAAGGATAAGAAGATGAAGAAGGGAAAGGTTCCCTCGACTCCAAACACAGCCTCAACGGTGGCGTCAAACGACCCATACGACAACTTAGGGGGGGAGTTGGAGGGTAACTTCGGAAGCCCAATATCACCGGAGGTGCGGAATAACGACGTTCAAGCAACGACAATGTTCAATCCGTTCCTTATTCTCGGGAACTTTTTCAGAAGTTTATTGCGACGGGATCGCCCAGTGGATCCAATTCTTTTCTTCAATGATGGTGATCAGCAGATTGAAGAAGATGATGGGGCAGAGGGCGAGACTGAGGGTTATTCAAAGCAGAAGCAGAAGCAGAAGCACCTAAAGAAGTATAAATACCTGAATGGACCTTTGGCTGCTCGTGAGACGAACAGGTGAGAAAGCAGCGGTGGAGTGGGAGTGCAGTAGAAACTAACTAGATCTTGCTCCTCCTCACAGCTTTCGGCATCATGCAACAACATCAAAGAGGAAAGAAAATCCAATTGATGAAGGACTTGACGCCGCAAAGCGGCAATATCAGCGAAAAGTAAGCTTTCCGTCTCAACGCCCCAAATTGATTAAAGCATTCACGTACGGTTCCGGTGTCAAGGCAGCAGATGCAGGCAACAACAATGATGAAGAGATTGATGAAGAGATTGGTGAACATGGAGTAATAGCTACTGGATGAATAACCTTTCTCATGGCAAACATAGTCTTTTCTGTTAATCTAAATGATCTTCGCTGTCGCCACCATCCTGCTGTCGACACCCCCGAGCCCGCTCTTGATAGCCCCTCCGTCGTTTGCCGTCTGACTCTTCATATCTCCCCCTCCTGCCCCCTTCTTCTTCTTACCCCTCCTCTTCTTTCCCCTTCCTCCGGTTAGATCGGCCACCACCTCGACGACTTTCCTGATCTTCTTGGTGGAGAGGTCGTACCACTGCCTGCCGTCGATGCCGCTCTCGCCTCCGTCATCATACAGAACGCAGTGCATTCCCCTCCTGTGGTCGAATCCTACAATCGTACTGGCGTAGTAAGCGTCGTAGCGGAAACTGTACACGGCGATGCGAGAGCCCAGATCGGCCATGCTAAACGTCAGGTTGACGGCCAGGTCTTCGACGCTTTTGTTATTCTGCAGCGTGCTGTCCTTGATCTGGCTAGCTCCGATGGGCACAGAGTCCTTTGCCTCCTTCGCCGCCTTCTTTTGCCGCATTCTCCTCCTGGGGGCAGTTCCCTTCTTTCCCCCGCTAGGAGGACCGTTCAGCACCAACGCCTGCTGCTGCTTCTGCTGCTGCTGCTGCTGCTGTTGGACCAAATTCATGTTCTCTCGCAGGATCTCCTTGACGACGATCGGACTGGGAGACCTCACAACCGGTGAGATTTTCACCGCTGCCTGCCCCGCCGCGCCGCCTCCCCCCACCTTGCTCGAGGACAGGTCGATCGTGGTAAGTACGATTTTCTTGTTCTTCTTTCCGCTGCCTAAATTATCATTCTGTTTTTTCTCCTCCCCGTCATCGTCCTCGAAGTCCTCGTCGCTCCCGTAATCTTCGTCTCCTTCGTCGCCATCGTTCTCAAAAGCGCTCCCCTCGTTTTCTTCCTCCTCCTGGGCCGCCATCATTTTAGCGAGTTGCCTCTCGAGCTCCTCCCTCTCTTGCCTTATGCGATCGTGCTCTTCGACCGCTCCGCTGTGTTCTTCGGAGACCTTCATCAGCTCGACTCCAAGCTTGTCACCTTTACCTCCGCCTCCGCCTCTTCCCTTCTTCACTTTCTTCCTCTTTCCGGCAAGGTCTCTTCGCAGTTGCGCCAAGTCTCCCTCGTTCTCGCTGTCACTCTGCTGCTGTTGCTGCCCTCCTCCCACCCCGCCCTTTCCGTTCTTCTTCTTTGTTGCCGAGGAAAATGCTCCCGGAACCTTCGTCGAGTAAATGTCGTTCATTCCCCCAACTTTGCTTCCAACATTTGGCAGCCTCTTTTTGGTTCTGTACGTGCTCTGGTTCGAGGGCTGTCCCCCTGCCGCATCGCCTCCGATGTTGTTGCCGTTGACCCCCTCCCTCTTGAGCGCCATCTTCAGCATCCTGTTCTGCTCCATCAACCTCGCGTTCTCCTGGACGAGGTCCTCCACGGCCAGCCCGGCCGCCCCGACTCCCCCGCCACCAACAGGAATTTTCGTCGGACTTCCAGCGACGTCGATGCCCCCACCGACCCCTCTGCCGCTCTGGCCCATGTACATCTTCAGCAGCGTCCTCAACCTCGCGATCTCGCTCTGCGCTCTTGCTAGCAAGATCTTGTCGTCGACCACCTCGTTGGTCCTCACATGGAGCATCACTCTCCTGGCCCTGTCGGCAAACTTCAAAGTACTCGTCGTCTCGTCCACCGCACTGCTGCAAGGACTGACGCAGCAGATCACCGTGGTCTTCGTGTTCCCTCCCAAACTGTCCTGCAACAGTCTCGTCAGCTTGCTGTCCCTGTACGGAACGTGCGTTCTGCTCTTGTCCCCCAGCGCTGCCATGACATTCCCCAACGTGGAGAGACTCGAGTTGATGTTCGTCAGCTCGTTCTTGTGGCCCCTAGTGATATTGGCCTTCGTATTCATCTTCTCGCTTCCCGCCAAGTCGACCAAATTCAGCTTTGCGCGCTTCAAAACGCTAAAATCCTCGCCCACGCTCTCCGCCTCGACACTCAGCTGCAGCACGGCGTGAGACCTCGAAGAGACATCGTTCATATCGGTGGATCTCAGCGCCCTCGACTTGCTCCCGGCGTCAATCAATGTCAGCACGTCGTCCAGACTTGTCACGCGGTACTCAGACAGCCCAGAAACGAACACCTCGGGCTTGCCCGACCTTCGATTCTTGTGCTCCCTGATGTTGAGCCCGCTTGAGTTCCCCTCCCCGCCCCCGGCCAGCAAGTCGTGGAGCCTCTCGTTGTAAATCTGCAAGAAGCTGCAGTGCACAGAGAACCTCGCCTCGTCGCCGCCCTCCGCGCTGGCCGCCGAATTCTTCTTCAAATGCTCAAAGAGCATCTTCACCGACCTTGCAGTGACACCATCATGCTTTCCGACACCGCTCCCCAACATCGTGTACGTCTTTCCGGCGCCAGTCTGCCCGTACGTGAATATGCAGCCGTTGATGCCGTCCGCGACGCCCTCCACCGTCCCCACGACGGCCTTGAACACGTCCTCCTGACCGCACTCACTGCCAAGAACAGCCCCGTAGGCGCACTCGAGGTTGGGCTTGCCCTCCCCAGTCGTCACCGACAGAGTATTCTCGCGGAGCTGGTGGACCACAACTTCATCGCCATTGGCCTGCTCCATCGCCGAAGGGGGACGGAGGCGGATGCACACCTTGATGGAGTCCTTCATTTTGCTCGCCCTGGCTGATGTTAAAACTGAAGTCAAACAACAGCCAAAAGAAGCTTCCACTCGAAATTATCCGACGAATAAACTTATAATTGGCCTAGATACTTTCTTTCAGAGCCCGTTATAGAACGTCGCTCGCCACAAAGTTCGTGATTCGCTCGCGAAATTCAAACTGCCTTGCCAAAAAATTGCCCCAGAAAAAAGATTGACTGTCCATCAAACGTCGTGCAAGCTTGATTCGCGAATAGGAACACCTTGCTGTTCAAAGGGGGACCACTCGCCTAATCGTCATTCCCACGCCGGCGATTGTGAAGCTCCCACCAAACACTTTTCACTCCGACCAAAACTCGCCCCCTCCAACATAGGTTTACCAATAAATTCTACCTCCTCCACGACTTCAGCCCAGATTGAAGGCTATTTATCAGCCTTGTAACTACGACCACGCCTCTATATATAATCTTGTAGTTACGTAGACCTCGATTACCCACCAACCTCCTCCATCAAATTCAAGCTACAAGCCCCCCCCTAATCTGATCATGTCCTCCACCTCTTCCCCCCCGGGCACGTCCTCCGCCTTCATCCAATCCAATCCCCCACAAGTCGTATTTCCCTCGTGCACAATTGCCACCTCCTACTCCACGACGATAATCCTCTCCTCAATGCTAACTTCCTCCTCCAAGGTCACCGTGACAGGCCCATCGTCGAGCAAGAGGGAGTACTCAATAAGCCCCGGGCCGGAGGTGACAATTCCGGCGTTCAAGCGTCAGCCTATCCCCACCGCGCCTTTGGAGCCGCCGCAGGGCGTCCCCGTGACGATCAAGCTGAGGATATCGTCCTTGTCAAGGTGAGTTGTCAAGGGTCGAAGTTGGCAGCAAGCCAGGCCCCTCGTGACACCAACCGCCCACCTAACCCTTCTCTACTATTCGCAGCTCGGATGTGCGACAGGGGAACTCGCAGGAGGGAATTAGAGATTACATCACCGTGAAGGGCGACTACTTTGAGCAGCGGATTCCGGTCATCATCAGCCTGAAGCAGCCGACCTCCTCTCCCGCTAGGGCTACCGTCCCCGTGAGCGCCGCAGACAGCGCCACCGTCGCAATGGTCGAGCAGCTCCAGAAGCGCGTCGAGCAGCTGAGCGCCCAGAACGGGACGCTCCAGGCCACCCTCACCAAGCAGACGAGCGAGAACGACCACTTGCGTTCCCTTCTTGACGCCGTGGAGGCTGATCGCTCCCGCACAAGGCAGCTCATCGACGATGAGATCAGGCGAGAACGAGAGAGCTTCGAGGAGAGGTCCGCGAAGGTCCTCATCATTCTCAAGCGCCGCGACGACACCGTCGACAAGCTCAACAGGCAGGTCGAGGAGCTGACCGAGAGAAATGTGTCAGACCGGTCAACTGCGGACACTGTTCGGGACAGACTGCAGGGCGAGATCGATCGCCTCCAGGAGCGCGTCATTTCGCTCAGTAAAGAAAACCGCCGAACGCAGCTCGAGAGCCTCGACACCATCAGGGGCGATGTCAGTGAGCTTCACGTGAACGACTCAGTCGTTGAGGAGGAGTACAAGAGGAAGATCGAGCAGCAGGACGAGCAGATCTCGGTTCTGATGTCCGAGGTCAACGCCCTCCGCTCCTCGTCGTCCAGATCAGTTCACGACGAAAGCGAGACGATGAGGACGCTCAAGCGCGAGAACTCTGGCCTCAAGAAGAACATTCACGCCTTGACAGAGGAGAAGTCCATCCTCGAGAGGGCTTTCGAGAACCAGCGCATCGTCATGGACAACCTGAAAACTTCCTACCAGGCGAAGGCCAGCGCCGGCGCGTACCCCCAGCCTTCCCTGACCGAGTTCGACCAGACCAGCAAGATCTGCGATCTCGAGGTGAAGAACTCTCAGTTGAGCTCCCTCCTCGCTGAAAAGACCAAGGCCGCCGAGCAGAGCAGCAAGAAGGCCGCGCAACTCGAGAACCTCCTCGCCTCTGCCAAGGCCGAGAATCAAGGTTCGTCAAAGAAACTGCAGCACCTCAGCCCCATTCTGAAGCAGACCGAGGTCAAGTACAAGAAGGCCCAGGATCACATTGCCGACCTCAAGACGAAGGTCACTCGTCTCGAGGAGCTCAACCGCACTGCGAGGGATACCTGTACCATGACCGACGCCAGGCTTCAGGAGGCGCTCATCCAAATCGACGACATGGCCAAGGACCAGGGCAAGCACGAGGGCAGAAAGAGGCCGAGCCAGAGGGCGGGCGTCATGGCGTGGTGGACCCACATTGCAAACGAGGCCAGGACCAAGCGCCTCAACAGTCACGAGCAGGAGCACCACAACGAAAGCGTGGCTGAGCAAAACCTCGTCGCACAGGGCGCTGTCATCTCAAAGCTCAGGCAGGACCTGCTCAAGTCCGAGGTCGTCAACAGGCAGACCATCGACGACATGGAGGAGAAGCTCAAGGCGTCGGCCGTGCGGATAGCGAGCTTGGAGCAGTCCATCCGAATCAGGCGCGACGATGGACACACCCGCTTAAGGGAGCTCGAGGCTGCCCTGAGGGTGGTATCCGGCAGGTCGGACTTGCACTCTTCCCTTGCGGCCGCGAGGCAGGAATTGGCCAGCGAGCGAGTAAAGGAGGTGCATCAGCGCGGCGAGCTCGAGCTCCAGGTCAACTTGCTCGAGGAGGAGCGCGCTCGGACGAAGGAGCTGCGGGCCAAGATCGACCAGATGCAGGACGAAGTCGACCTGTGCAGGACGCTCAAGACACTGGAGGGAATCCCCGGAGTCGATCCCGTGGCAATCATCGACGAATTCGCCGGCGCCGCTGCCAAGCAGGACGAGGTGATCGCCTTACTCGAGAAGGACGTGAAAAAGTACAGGAGGAGAAAGAAAGGCAGTGGAGGTGACGGCGACGGAGGAGGAGGAGGAGGAGGAGGAGGAGGAGGAGGAGGCGGCGACGGAGACAGTGATTTCTCTGACTCCGAATCTGACTACGAGGAGAAGCACGTCAACAACAACGTCAACAATCCCAACTCGATCGAAGCCGTGGAGGTTGAGAGGCTCAGCACCATCAACAAGGATCTCGAAGCCCAAATAACGAAGTACGAGGAGGAGCTTGTTACCGAGAGACAACTGTCTCTCAAGAAGGTCCACGATGCAGAGCAGCTTCTAAGTGAGACCGTCGAGCAGAACCGACGGGTGGTGGCAAAACTCGAGCGAAAGCTGACGACGTCCCAGGCCGAGAACAACACAATGAAGAAGGAGCTCGAGAAGCTGCGAGGCTCGCAGCTCGAGGTGGACGATCACGTGCGCATGCTCAACTTCGAGCTGGAGAAGGTCAAGGGCCAGCTCTCGCTACAGCTCAAGACGAGCGCTATTGGAGATACGCCTATAAGCGAAGGCAAGCCCGCCATCAGCAGCGAGATCACGCGCCTCCAGTCGCTGCTCGACGAGAGGACGAGCAACTGCGCCGTTCTCATGCAAACTGTCGAGTCGCTGCAGCAGAGCTTGGGCGTCGTGAGTTTGAACGAGGACGGCTCCATCGCCGACACCTCCATTGACGGAGATTCCATCATGGACTCCTCCGTCGGCGGCAAGCTGAACGCCTTTGCCCACCACACCCTTGCCAAGCGCGTCATCGCCCTTACTGCCGAGCTGTCGTCGGCCAACAGTGTGGCTGCCATGATGGAGCGCAGGGCTGAGCAGATGGCGCTTGAAATTAAACAGCGCAACGATCTGGTCTCCTATCTCGAGGACAAGCTGAACATTTACGAAGAAGAAAACCAGAAGCACGAGGCTCGCGCCAGCGTCGTGGCCACCGAGCACAGCAGAATGATGACTACTTTCAACCGTGAAGTGTCCAAGATAGAGAACGAAAACAGCAACCTGCGAAGGTCGCTGCACGAGTGCGAGATCAAGGTCAGGGACGGGGAGGTGGAGGTTTCAGCGTTGTCGGCCGACATTGTCGTGCTGGAGGAGATCGTATACAACCTGCGCCTCAAGATGAAGTCGCTGAAGGACGGCGAGGGTCCCGACGCGCCTTCCGCGGCGAGCTCTGGATCCAACGAAGGTGCGGACTTCCAAGATCAGACGCGTGTCATGTCCGTTGTCGAAGGTTTCATAGACCAGCTTCAGCAGATGAGGTCGGCGACGTCTTCTCGCAGGTCCAAGTCGCAGGACGACCAGATTTTCGCTTGGATCACCGATGTCATAGTAAAGACCGACGTGCAGAATATTGCGTCTGCGTCCCGTGCGAGGCACTACCAAGTCGAGCTCCGCAAGGCCCTGGTCGAGAGGGATGTGTCCGAAATGAACCTGGAGGAGATCAAGGGCGACCTCGCCCGCACTAAGAAGCGGCTGGTGCTGGTGGAGGGTGCGATGGAGGAACGCACGAAGCTCAACCTCGAGCAGACTGAGGCCTCCTTGGCGCTTTCGGAGTCGCGCATGACGGCCATGCACGCTGAGCTGGTCACCCTCGCCGAGAAGGACCTTTACATCTGCGCTGAACACCGGTCAGTGACGCAGCAGCTGGAGAAAACAAAGAAGGAGCTGAGAACAGTTCGTCAGCAGAAGTCTATCGTAACCTCGGAGCTGAAGCAGGCTACCAACAAGGCCAGAATTAAGGCCAGTCAGGAGTTGGACGAGAAAATCGAAGCCTGCGAGATCAAACAGAAGCAGTGGGTCGAGGCAGAGCTGCCGGCCCTCATATCCGGCCGCGCTGCCGCGGGCAAGTCTTGGAACGAGTACGACAAGTACGACGATGAGCTCAACAACGCAACGGACACGAACGCCTCCCTCGCCCAGGCCCTCTCGTCTTCCAAGGCGGTGCAGCACGTGCTGGAGACGAAGCTGGAAGTGGCGTTAGAGCGAATGGACGCCGCGAACGCGCAGGTGCAACAGCTGCAGCAAAATCTGCACGAAATTACGGGGCCCAACGGCGACGTGCTTCCTCCGTCACAATCGGGGGACTCGGCGACGTCGACAGATGACGGACGAGGAATGGCCCGCCTGTGGGAGCTCTACGCGCCCACGGGAATCATCCAGTCGACTGTATCCGCATCTGCGCACTTGGGCGAGCCCAACCCCACCTTCCAGAACCTCATCACGGAAGTGGACTCCCTTCGAGCTTCTGTCAAGCACGCTCAGGAGGCCCTCGAGGTCAGCGAGAAGGAGCAGCAGAGGCTGGCGGCTTGGTTGGACGAAGCCAGAAAAGATGCCGGCAACGCGCAAGAACAGCTCAGCAAGAGGACAAACGCCATCAGGAACGAGCTTGAAAAACGCCACAACAAGGAGATCTCGGCTATGCAGAAGCACAACGGCGAACAGCACTCGGCCCAGGTCCACGCCCTTGGCCAGCTCAGGTCGGAGCTTCTGAACAAGGAGACCGCGTTGCAGGAGGCCAAATTGAGGCTGCAGCTCTTCGGAGACAACGGCAACAACGTGGTGGAGGAGAAGCTGAACAGTGGCGAGATCAGCTTCCATCCGCCCATCGTCCAGGCGAACGCTCTCCAGCAGGAGAGAGATTTCCTTCTGCAAAAGAATGACAGCTTGGTGGAGGAGCTCAAGGTATGTTCTCAGGAGAAGTTCGACCTCGAGAACGAGAACGAGAGGCTGGTCGGTGCGGCAGCTTCCGTTCAGGCGGAAACGGCGCACCTTGCAGAAGAACTTTCAATCCACCGTTCGGCGCTCCGGGCTCTGGAGGAGAGCGTCAGTGCCGCCGTGACAGAGTCTACGGCCAAGATGCAGGAGGAAGACGGTGCCGGAAAGACAATGTCGGCTTCTGTAATGAGCCGCTCCCTGGCCTCGGCCAAGCTCGCAGAGGCCTCTGCGCTGCAGCGGCTCCAAAAGTCGGCGCAGAACGAAGTCCGGCTGCGAGCGAAGATCGAGGAGTGCGAGCGAACGATTAAGGAGCTCAAGAGGCTGTCGAGGGGACAGGGCAGAGGCGACGGCAAACTCTTCAAGGAAGAGGCTGAGAAGGCGTACGGCAAGATGGAAGAGGAAGCGTCGCCGTGGATGACTGAGAGCGTGGGCAAACTGAGACAACGAGTCTCGACGCAGGCCAGCGCCATTGCTTACTTGGAACTGAGAATTGCCCAGCTCATGGGAGACCTCTCGGCCGAGGCCGGCAACAACGTCGTTCAGAACCTGCAGCGTGAGCTGCGCGATGTGAAGGAGCAGAAGCTGAAGGTCGAGCGGGAATTGGAGGAGCAGGCGAAGAACATGGAGGCGAGGGGCAAGTTTGCCCTTTCGGTGCTTGACAGTAACACAACCAGGATCGAGGGAGAGAGGGAAATTGACCGCCTGCGCGACCTCGATGCCAGGCGCGAGACGGAGCTTGGAAAGATGGAGACACAGTACGAAGAAATGCAGAAGAGAACTGAGGGCGCTCGAAGGGAGAAGATGACTATGGAGGAGCAGCTCGAGGCGAAGGAGAGGGACTTGCTGGAAATGAAGAAGCTTGTTGAGGACATGAGGAAGGAGCACCGGGTCATCTTCAGTCAGTTCAAGGAAAATCAGGACAGGCTGCTCAAGCTCGGAGGGGGCGGAAAGGTGCAAGCCTACATGAAGGACGGAGCCGAATTTGAGGCAAAAGATCTGGACTTAGACCTCGACAAGGTCAAGGCTCGCCCGCTCTTCAAGGCTGCAAATCAACTGCACGCGGAGCTCTCCGGCTGGCTAGAGAAGTTTGGCGGCGGCGGTGGCAGCTGGAACGAGGGAATGGGGGGAGGCTTGGTTGGAAGCGGAAGTTTCGAGCTCAACTGGGAAGATGTTTGGGAAATGACGCAGATCGCGAACGAAGTCAGGGAACTCGCGTCAGTTGCGGAGGAGCTTCCCTTTAGCCTGCAGACCGGCATGAACGAGTTGAGGGCTAGGGTCGCCGAAGTCCATAACGAAGTCAGCGAGAGGGAGGAGCGCATGGAGCAGCTGGCGGAGAGCGCCGTGCGGGATAAGAGTGTGGAGGCAATCCAGCAGCTGCGCTCGCAGGTCATGCTCCTGAAGAAGAAGGCGGACGAAGGCGAAGCTTACAGGAAGGAACTCGCCGCCGAGAGCAAGCTTTTGAAGGATGAGGGAGCCAGGAGTCAGGCTGAATTGGCCAAGGTCGGGAGCGCATTGAAGAAGAAGACTAAGGAGGCGGACGAGGAGATCGCATCGCTCAGAGGAGAGCTCGTTAAATTGAGGAAGGCGAGCTGGGAGCAGACGAGCAACCTGAGGACGAAGTACGATGGCGCTATGAGGGAGGCCGAGGTGTCTGCGGAATCTCAAGTTCAGGCGTTGACCGGCGAAGTGTCGAGGCTGGAGAGGCTTCTGGGGGAAGCTGAGGCAAAGCTCGGCGTCAAGAGCCTTGCGTTTGGTACGGAGCGCGTCGTCGTGGAACCGAGCGAGGTCGGCCTTGAACGCGAGCAGAGGGTTGTGAAGTTGCAGAGTCTGCTGGACAAGGCTGCCGCCGAGGCGGAGCAGTCTGCGAAGGCGCTGAGGGAGATGGAGGTCCAGCTCGGCGACACGCAACAAAAACACGACGGGCAGGTGTCCACACTGAGGGAGCAATTCGGCAAGTACAGGGATGCGCAGGAGAGGCTGGTGAACGGTCTGAATTCACAGATCAGGAACCTCAAGGAGAGCAAGGGCTCGTGGGTCGGAGGTGGGGCGGGCGCCGGAGGAAGGGGGGGGCGCGCGCCCTTCAGCAGGTCTGCCGCCAGGGCTAGGAGAGACCGCGGCGGCGAGGCCGGCGCAGCGGATACCGGTGCTGCAGGGAGGGACGCAGACGAACTGCTGACCCTCTTGGCTCAGCGAGAATCCCAAATAAACAACTTGGAGAGCAGGTTGAAAAGGCTAGCGTACGAGTACAAGTTGAAGGTCGAGGAGAGCGAAGCTTCGCGAAAGAGCGCATACGACTTGGCCGCCGGAACCGGGGGCATGGAGGAGCAGGTTGGCGTTTCGCTGGTTGACAAGGCAATCCTCGAGGCCAAGGTCGGAGTGGGAGAGGTTGAGATTAAGACCCTGATGACGGACCTGAAGGAGGAGAAGGAGACGTCTGCGAATTTGCGAAGGGAGCTCGCCGCATCTGTGCTTCAGACGGCGACGGTCAGGAGGGAATCTGCTGGCAAGCCGCAGGTGCAGTCGGTGCTGAAGCAACTCGCCGACTACAAGAGAAAGGCGAAGATGGAGATGAACAATTTGCAGACTCAGCTCGCGAAGGCCAAGGAGGTGAAGGAGTCGAAGGGCGATCCCGCCGAAGGAAAGAGCAAGCTGAAGGCGACGCAGGCCGCGCTCGCCAATATGAAGGACGAACTTCTTAGGAAGAACAAGATAGTTATGAACTTGAGAAGCAGCCGATCTGCCGACGAGCAGGCCGTGGCGCAGTGGAAGAAGGAGGTGGTGGACTTGGAAGCGAAGCTTGTCAAGGCCAACAGGGAGATGACGAGGAAGGAGGCCATGCTTAAGGACCTCAGGAACAAGGTGGAGAGGGAGAAAGACGATGACGATGACGACAGTGAAAACGGCGGCGTCGGGGACGGAAACAAGAAGAAGAGCGGGGCCGACGAGAGCGAGAAGCTCAGGATGCTCAGCTTGGAGAGGAACAGGATGCGGCAGCAAATCACGATCCTAAAGAGCAAGGTGACATCCCAGGCGGAGGAGATCGAGGGCTTGCAGCAAGAGGCGGATCACGTCAAGGGGCTTGAGGGCAAGATAAACCTGCTCAAGGCGTCGATCGTGAGGAAGGACAGCTTGTTGAAGGCAATGAAGAACCAGTTGGAGGCCGCCGAGAAGGAGTTCGTGCTCTTCAAGGAACAGAGCGAGTCCGCGCTGAGGAACGCCGAGAAGACGACGAGGAACTTGCGGAGCAAGGTTGAGGTTGCTGAGAAGCTTGGGGGCGTTAGAGAGGACGAGGAGAAGGAGCGCATAGCCATGCTTGAGCAGAAGAAGCAAGAGCTGGCTAGCGACTTGGGCAACATCAAGAGCAGCATGTACCAGATCATGGGAGACCTGTACACCGCGAATGCGAAGGCTAGAGGCAGCCCGGGCATAGGAGAGAAGGGTCCTGGGCTCGAGGAGATCGAGAAACTCGACGAGGAGAAGATGGCCCAGATATCTACGCTTCTCGACTTGAGCACGGCCGAAATGCAGGAGATCTTCGAGACGGGAAGTAACGAGATGAGCGCGAGCAGAAGCGGCAGTCCGACGGGTCGAGGCGGGACCGGGGGAGAAGGAGTGGGAGGGGAACCGGTCGGAGATAAAGCCAAGTACTTGAGCGACCTGGAGAAGGCGCTGGATTTGAGCGGCGAAAGCGCGGTGGATGTTGAGGGAGTCATGGTTTTGGGAAGAAGCTTGTTGGATTCCATCTCCAAGGCCCGAGAGGGATTGGAGTAAATAATAGAAGAATAGAATATCGTGTGGTGTGGGTTGGGATGTGGGGGGGGGGGGGGGGGGGGG